>JAQGBT010002720.1:0-22711 GCA_034698585.1 Disparrhopalites patrizii | reverse complement strand
TCTCTCTCTCTCTCTCTCTCTCAATAAAATAACATTCATCATTTTTGCCATGCTAGCACATTTGTCGAATGCTAGAAGCTTTTCCGGTTGCAAATTTGTGTAATATATACCTATCTACATGTATACATGTATAGTGCTATTAATCCTTATGAAACATAACTCTTGGAGGGAATTATAGGAATGTTAGAAAGGAATTGCTGAGGTTGGCCAATATCTGCTATTGACAGTTTTTCGTATGTGTTCATATAACCCTTTGGCATTTTATTATTATTTTGTGCACTGGTTATAATGTACATATGTATATGTATCTCTTCATATAGCTCGAGGCCTCCTGTAGGCTTGGTCAAAAGCAGTAATAGCATACATTTCCATCTGGTAAATTACAAGGATTCGGGCTTGCCTGACCTTGGCCGTGTTGACTCTTTGTTATAGTTATGACAGGAATTGTTATGATGGAGGCGAATTAAATATTGACCAAAAGCTCCTCGGGAAACTGGTGTTTATTGCCCGGAATTACCTGTTATTGAGCGGGAAATGCTCCCGTTGGGCAATTTAGGCAATTTAGTCCAACAATAAATGGATATTCATGGATTTTTATAGAGAAACTATTAATCTTGTTTTGGCGTTAGATACGGATTATATGGAAAGATAGTATGATCAAGACATGAAGCGGGCGAATGGGGAATTTTTTGCGCAAAAATTTGACCACAATTTTGTAAAGAAATGAGACCAAAAATGATCCAAAAATTTTAAGGAATGGCGAATATTTGTACAAAATGACAGTGAATTTGAGCCATGAAAAATTTGGGAGATTGACCAAGACATTTCCAGAAAATGCAATGACAAAATGAGGAAATTTAATAATTTAATGGAACTTTTTTTAAGGCAAAAAACAGAATTTCATTTTATTAGCAGCATTTTTTTTATCATTTTTCATCAAATACAGAGCATTTACGCACGTAATAAAATTCTCTCTCTCCCACATTTATACTCTGCTGGTGAACCTTTTTGTAAATTTTTGTTAACTTAATTTTTTTTTAAATTTCCACACACACAAAAACCAAATGGAATTTTGAAACTACAATTTTAATTGCTAAAACCTTACACAGGCAATAATTACACACAGCCAGCATTATGTATTTTATTTTAACTCGTGTGGGTTAGTTACTAGTAAAAACTGCTTTCTTTTTATTGGATGGTAAAAAGGAAATGATAATAAAAAACGCCGTGCAGTTAACAAGTAATTATTACAGATCCTATTATTATCATCATACACGTTACACCATTTTAGTCTCTATTTTTGTATTTACTATCATTTAGCATAGCTACTATTTATTATCCTCCTTCAACCTTTATACATTTATATATAAAAAGGAAGAAAAACAACAATGCAAGAATTACAAGGCATTTAAAGAGATTAATTTATTACTTTCCTCCTGTATTCCTCGTCCGCAATTAAATTGTCAGACGTAAGAGCAACACATACATACAGATTTTTATTCTCTCAGGTAAATACAGAAAACATGATGCTCTCTATTTATTTTTTAACTATTAGCTACAGAAACTGCACAGCATTAAATTTTATTAAAATTCCTCGAAAATCAAGTGTTTTTTTAACACTAATTAACTAGCAGCAGACATTTGGTTTTACGTATCTTCCTACAAGGAAATGTCTTTCACGTATTTATTTTTAATTTTGGATTTAGCAACAAGCGACATAGTTATTTCTTCACCATCACCGACTACGACTACACACATTTTTGCTAGATATTTTATTTTAAATATATAGGAAAGCAACATTTAATGGCAGCAAAGCCACAAGAATTTTAGGAGCAAATTACATACATATTATCAATGCTGTCTCAATAGCAAGTGTGAAAATGTACAGTTTGTATTAAACTGTCTTTAAAGGCTATTTATTTTATATCCAAAAATTGGTAGTAAAAAAACCAACAGCCATGTCTTTCCTTGAAATTCCTTTTCCGCCGTTTTTCCCTTGTTTTTAAATGAATTACTCAATTTTAAACGAATTACTCAGTTCTTGATGGCTGTGACGCGTTAAGAATAATTATTATGGATAATTTAGCTCGCCTAAATCCCTCCTGGATGCTGACCATTCCTGCATTTATTACCAGAAATTTTTCTAAAATCCACAAAAATCATAAGACGTCTATAAAACCCAGATACGAACGGGGATGAGTTGGGATTTTAATCCCAAAAAAATTTTTTTCAGCAAAACACCACTATTTACAATTAACACAACAGCCATTTTCGGTGGTTAGTTACAAGTCACACAACTCAAGGCCATTACAAATTAATTTTGCAAATTAATTAATTCCCTCCTGTGCATGGCTAAGGCTCAATACAAGCACTTGATTTCCATGACCTTGGGGTTGACCCAACACAACAAAGGGATCATTAACAGCAACAAAGATAGAAGCTCTCTCATGAATATACGAGGCATTTTTCAACAATCACCTTTTAGGCTAATATTCATTCATCGATCAGTATTTATCGTTATTTTTCGGTGTTATTATTACACTTACACACATGTACAAAGTCGAGAAAAAGCTAATATTAAAGTAGATTTAGCCGTAGACATTCATAAAATTACAAAGGTAACTACAGATATAATTCATATTTATTATGATAAGACTAAGGACTTGAAATTTTTCACTAGAACTAAGTCACCACATTGGTATTCCGACCTTCCCCTAAATTCCGCCATCTTTCCCTTTTTTATATTCCACCCATATTATCTAAATGGCCATATTTCATTTATCTTGACATTCTTCTTGGGTTAAATAGTGTGCGATTTTTCCCCATTAAAATTACGAGTTGTATTAGTTTATTGAAAACCCATCCGGGATGAATTGAACCATTTAATAAGTGGAGTCATGCAGGATTTTTTTTACACTTTTTTTCAACAGTTTTATTCATTCACCTACATCCTATCGGCTTTTTGTCATTAATTTATTACAGTATATCATATTATGTATTTACTTGGGCAGTTTTCGAGAGATTATTATAGATGTATCATAATGTACACTTACACTTTTATATAACTATAACTTTTAAAGTGTTTTCTAACCTTTTTCTATAGGTAATTTATTATTTTCAATGCATATTAACTGCTACATCTTTTCCCCAGTTCATTTATTTCTCAAAACCTTTGAAGACACAAATTTTATAAAATTCTCGCAAAAACCCTCTCAACACTTCTTTAACTTTTTTCTTCTTTGATCTGAAACACACAATTATTGTTTTTCTGTTCAAAACACACAATCATAATTATCACTACCATCTAATTGTAATTACTTGTTTCTTCCAAAGTTGCCATATGCTTTATTCCTCGAGATTTTTTTCACCATAATTTTGGATACATATAAACGTCCATCCAAACAATTTTCTAAAATTTAGTTTTAAAATTCTCCGTGTAGGAGATGTCACAAAATTGGTAAAGGCTTGCCACTACTTGCAATCGTGTACACAATCACAATCAGTAGCTTTTTACTATTGCTCTTAATTTACTTTATTTTTGCAAAAACAGGAACAACATTTTTTATTATAATGGTAATTATACGCGTTTCATTCTTAATTTATAAGGTTAATGGAAATTATTGTGCTGTCCTTAATCTTGTAGTTAGAAGTCATTTTTCCAGGCACCTACAACAAACCGAAGCACACTTTGTATGCTGTCGTGCTTAATCCAAGTCAGATCCTACAAGGAATTACTCGCCAAATAAAACTATCACCTGCTTTCTCAAAACTATTCAAAGGTCATTTTAAACAATGCTATGTAATATTTTAACAATATTTTTGTAATAATAAAGAAAATAATTGACGTTCTCTCTACAACGTGACTGTGGGTAAACGGCAGTTGAATGGTTTATTAGCTCAGCATTTAGTTCGCAGCGCTAAGAAATAATTACTCTCGTGTAAGTATATAAATCTGGTACGAATTTCCAGTTATTATTGGTTGTTGTTGATTAGTGTTCCTAGAAATGTTGTTCTAAATTCTTTATCATTCTCCTGGACTTACTCGGCTGGTTAAATTGCTTAAATAAATGTATGTACTACATGTACAGTTTGACAAATCTATCCGATGTGGTGATGTAGGAGAGGAGTTCATTGTGTGAATCTTCACATTTGCTTCATTTTCCCCAGTTTTTCGCTGAATATGCAAACATGTGTGCATAATGTACGCATATGTTTATATTAGAATCGCTGTTTTCACTTCTAATGCATTTTACACGTTCTCCTCCCGCACTTGGTTGGTGAGTGTTAAGATTTCCATTTCTTTTTATTTGTAAGAGAAACGCTTTATAGCAAATGTCTGTGACAAAACCCTAGATACGCTGCTTTTTTAAGCAGCTTTATAGATTTGTAGTACCATTTATCGCTTTTTGTCCGATATCTGACCAGGAAAATTGAAAAAAACTAGTTATTTCTTAAATTAACTACACTTATTTCATATTTTCTCTCTTTACTCTCTCGCGGTTCGCGCAAGAAACTTCAAAGTTTAGTCCTCGGAAAAATGGTAACGATAGCACCATTTCAAATTAAATGTGAATTATCATTCACCAAATCCCTTGAGGTACATGACTGAGTCTCTCTTCGCTGGGTTCCTTAACCATACTGAATTCTAAGCCTAACACCTCCACACAACTTTAAGGTTCTACAACGTACCTAACGTTATACCTATTCTTTTAGAAATGTAATATACATATAATAAAAAGTAAGAAGCAAAATAAAAATTCTGCAAAGAACAATATAACAGGAATTTCTTTTGTTTTACTTCCAATTACATAGGTAAACACAACACATAATCAAATATTATTTTGGAATTTTTAAAAACAAGCCTGATCCATTTACCAACAAGAACAAGACATTGGTAGTTAGGTAACACAAGCTGGTGTGTTGGTTTCATGCTGAACTTTTACTATGTCTTCGTCTACACATATAAAATGAACGCTTTTATAGTATGAAGACTAAAATAAAATCAAATAATAGTATGTATAACAATCGTTTAAGTTTCTACGCGGATAGAATTACTTGTGAACACTGCAAATCGATTTTCAATCACATGTGTAAAAACATGTGTATAAAACCTACAACTGGTAATTTTTTTACAAGTTTGATTTAAATCTTAATAATAATATGGCTAGTGAAGCTGTTGTGTTTCATTTTCTAGTTTGTTACACACGCTGCGAGAGATACAGGCATAAACTGGTACATAATTATTCAGAATTTAATAATACAGCGGTCTTAACTTTCGTGTTTAAAAATTAGTCAAGTAAGTTGTGGCAATTGTTGTTAATAATAGCATTATCTATCACCTATATCTTAAAGAGTCAGTTACAATAGTTAAATGAATAAGACTGGATGTGTAGTTTACAAGATGAAAAAAGACTTGGATTTACAGTTATTTTTATATCCCACACTTTCTGCTTTTTTGTATGTAATTCAATAACTTTGTATAATGTATTTTTATATGTATGTATTTATATTCTTTATAACTTTTATTTCTTTTTCAATGTAAAGAAGCCACGTTTCTTCGGCTCATCTTTCTTTTCACCGGAAGAGGCGGGTAAAGTTTGGGCCCTGGAAGGACCGGCAGTGCCCGATTCACTATGAGCTACCTCCTGGATACCTCCTACCCATTGGTGCATTTCTTCATCATCTTTAGCTTGGAATAGATACTCACCGCCACTTGCCAATCTGTAAAACGAAGAAGAACAAACGTTTAGCAACACTCAACATTAATATTTAATGAAAGCATATTTCGTTGAAGTGAGAAGCAAATTCAAAGAACAGTCCATTATGCAATTACTTTAGTCGGAAAACATGCTTCTTCTTCGTGTAATCTGTTGCGACTTCAGCAGACGCCCCATTTAGTTCCACAGGATTCTCTCCGCGGAAAAATGCATCAGGCTGTAATTTAAAATTCTTTTGATCTTTGTAGAAAAGAAGTGAACCACCACGTAGAACCAAGTAGACTTTATCCCAAGATCTGAAAAATTATTAAGAAATTAAATATTAAATTCCACCCGTGAAACTCGAAAGTGGTTCATCCGTCGGATAAAATTTTGAGCACACCCAAATCTGGAACGTTGAATTAAGTATTCACTCACCTGTTGGAAGATTTCTTGGTGGTTGATTCCCACTCGTGCTTACGAGTAAGAAGCGCTTCCAAGACGTCATCATCTCCTGGTCCTGGGCGTTCTGAAAATTATTGAGAAACAAAATCAAAATACATATTTCCTCTACTCAAAATGAAAACAAGTAATGCAACATGAAATGCATTATTATATGTACATTTCCACAAGTAGGAAATCGTTCTATAGCGCCACCACCGTTATGTATTTATTAATTGATCATATAAATGGCTTATAATTTTTATATTCCGACAAACTATACATGTAACAGCTATCCCAATCCCCCAAAAAGTAATATAATAAAAAGGAAAGCAGAAGAAGACAATATCTGTATAATAATAGTAAAAAGCCAGTTTCGTCATCGTGCAATAGTACAATGATATCCAAACATGCAAGTATAAAAAAGCAACACCAAACCGCAGAAAAAGCTTTACCAAAATTCTCAAAAGGTAGAGAAGATATCATTTTTCAACCGTTATTAAAAATTACTGGACAATTTTTGAATGCTTCGAAAGAACTTACCATGTTTTTGCAGAAACGCGAATCGATCTACTTTAAAGTCACCATCACCGGTTTATACTATACTAAAATAAATTTTCTTACAGGCTGGAAAGAAAACCGTCACCGTTCCTCCGCCAGTAATCTCCGATTACAAAAAAATTGAGTGTGCATTTCACTACTAAGGCTGTGTTTTTAAAATTACATGTTCCTTTTACAAAATGTATATATACTTTTATATTCTTCACTACTTGTGCCCAGTTACATTGTTGTGTTGATAGCGTGATATTTCCAACATTTAAAATGTTAAAACAGTGCACTAGAAAATAGCTCTACGTATTACTTTTATTACGCTTGAAAGATTATGTATCAAAAGTGTAATTATTCTGAGACCATTACTGTGATGGAAAAGAAGCACTACAATTAAATAGTACAAAACTACAATTTACAAAATCTTGTATTCCTTTAGTGTGTCTTTGTTTTGTGTTTTTTTGCAAGCGTGTCTTTACAATGTGTACCTTTAATTTTCTGAATATTAGACTCATCGTCGGAGGCACTCGCAGGGATCGCCTCGAGCGTGGAACTCTTCGACTTTTTCCACCGGAAACTTCGGAACGGAGACTTTGACCTAGACCGACCACCCTTCTTCGCATCCTCGAAGGAGGAGTCCGCTAATATATAGAGTTAGTCACCACAATAAGCATTTAACAAAACAGTTCCAGAGTTCACGTGCCAAACAACAACAACAACAGTACAGGAACATGGAAGTTTATAAACTATTTAAAAATAAATCCGTAAGTTTTTGCTTGGTTCACACGAGGTGAACAATCAACGAATCAACACAGAGCATTCCATATTTCAAACACATAGGTAAATCACAGTAACGAAACTTCAGTTATAGGCTAATCGTTATGGGTAAGTCAAGGTAAAATATTACATTTGCCAAAATACATTTTTATGAAGCAAATCGTTTTCACCATCAATGCTAACCCATTACCGAAAGCAACAAAGATGAGTAAACACAGCATTCAACTCTAACGAAAGCGATGTCTTTAATTAATCATTAAAACAATGCATTTGTAAACACCAGCAGAAACTTGTAAAAGCATCAAATAATTAATTAAATTACTAACGAGCACACAAGCTTGAATTATTTCACAAAGATTTCTATGCAAATTAACACATATGGGTACAAAATTACATTGATAATTGACACATTTAACAATCATGCAAGTGAAGCGTTATCGCAATTGTTCTTATATAAAAATATGATATATATAGGATACACTTACTAGCTTTTACTAAATTAATACTCAACAAACAAACGCAAACTATGGGTCTCTGCTATCATTTCACATGAAACATATTTTTTGTACCTAGGTATTATTTCTAAACTGGAGACAAAATTAGCGGTACAGCACACATTTAAACTTAATTTCTAGACGGAATTGTTGTAACGAACACATTTAATACAATTGACTATTTCAAACTGTAACATTAAGTACATGTACCGACACCGAGTAGTAAAAAACACACGGGTGTTAACAATAGTCATTTTGAACTCGCTCCTTCATGTAAAATCCAAAGCATGCGGACGAAAACAGAGGGCTCACCATCAAAAGAGTTGACAAACAGGTATATATTTTTTTTTAATTGCAAATTAATACGAAATTACACCGAGTAAAACTGTACAACGTGGAAAGTAAACCTACGTGTAGACATTGACAAAATTAGTATTACATACGAAGCGCGTGTAAATAATTATGTGTCAAACTCACGACTTCTGCCATAACCATGGGTTTCGTCATCCGCAATACTAGCAATAAAACTATCACCATCCGTTTCTGGGTCCATGGAATCTGGATTAGTACGAGTACTACTACGCGAGCGAGCTGACCAACTGGCGGGACTTTTGGGCGTTTTAGGGCTTTTCACAGATCCTTTTGGTGTTTTAGGAGTTTTAGGAGAGGTGGAGGCTACCACTGACTCAATGAGCGAAGGAAGCTTTTTAATCGAAGCTGTGTGGAAAATCAAGAAGAGGAAGAAGAAAAAATATACATGCAATTACAACTACATTACAGTAGCAAGTTCTAAATATTAGTAAATATGATATAGGGAAAATAGAGCGATAAGCAATGTTAGAGCTGAACGCTAAAATACACTAGATTTAAAACTCCAGAAGCTATGGCAAGGTTATATGTACTTCTACTATAGGTGCATCACAATATCTGTTATCTATGTTATAGTGAGATCTACCAAATCCTTTAGTACGGCTAAATGAAAATACAAAAATGTAAAAAAAATCTCCGCCCCACCTAATATTTAATTTAACGAACCACTAACCACTAGTACTAATTAGGCCACTCCCTGGTACCAAACCTGACACAACTCAAAATAGTAAGTAGTTACTTGTTAAAGAAAGCCAAACACAGGAAAATAAATGATACAGTGGCAAAGAAAAGAAGAAGGACAAAATGATTTCGCTTAAACCACCGCATCCAACCCCAAAAATAGTAATAAGAGATCCCACTCCCAAGAATGAAACTACTGAGGCCTAGGTTATCACAATTATTGTGATCCCCACCGCTCCTACCGCCTCCGTCTCGTAAATAGCAGTAATAGCCCCGCGAGAATTCTGTTCTGGGAACAGATTTGTTGGGTCCGTAAAAGCTACTGTGGCTGCTGCCCCGATAAAAAAAAAGAGTAGCAGCAGACAACAACGTGACCAACGACCACCCTTTAGTCAGCACCTTATTCCCGCCTGCATCAGTTGATGCGCTGGGATCAATGATCTCATGGGATGAACAGTAACCCAGAATAGGCTTGTGATCAATTAGAGTGAATGAGCGCGCTCGGTAGCAAGTGCACTTTGCCCTAGGGAAGTTACTTCCGCCATCATCCTCATTTTTGCCCCACCTCCACCATGGACCTTCAATAACCCTTTGTCTGTCAATATCGTACTTGCTCCCGTTATTCGAGGAGCTATGCGATGGCTGCTTTGGTCCTACGCTGACCTTAGAATCAGCAGAGGTTCGCCGTCCCGCCAACCCAGTTACGTCTGCTGTTAACACTTCGCGTGTGCTGCTATTATTATTAGAATTTCTGTCCACACGACTACGCACATGGTAGGGGGTACTTGTTCTAAAGACACCGAAAGCAACACGCTCACTATGGCTAGCATTTAACACAAGATTACCACTACTTCCAGTCCCGAACATTGTAAACTCAGGGCTAACAACTGAATTATCAGGGTCATTGTTTTCGTTAGTGCTAGTGCTACTGACACAATTATTACACTGACTGAAACTACTGCTAGGGGTACAACCACACTGGTACGAGCCATATTCATACTGAAGATTTGCACACACTCCCAGACCATACCCAGACCCATGTGTACTACAACTTCCCGTTCGTGTCCTTGCCGAAGAAGATGGGTTAACACCTGATTCTATTTCATGGTTGTTTTTTGGTGAAGAAAACATCATCATCATACCTGGTTTTTTCTTCGACTTGGCTGGAAGTGTTTGGCTCTTTGAAGATTCCGCAACAGCAACAGCAGAAGGCGAACTTGGTGAAGTTTGTCCTCTTAAAGCTAGAACGTTAATTTAAGGTAAGAAAAAAATAGCCGGATAGAAATACGGCGTGCATGCAAAAAAACAAAAGAATCATCATAGAAAACAGAAAAGAAATGGTACCACAACACCACAATACACAGCATTTTTTAGAAACAACATTCAAATAAACATACAACTTTCGTGTATGCATGTCATGGAATAATATAGATGAGAGTTGTTTCATTATAGAGAAAGGGTTTAAAGAGAAAAACACCAACAAACGACACCACATTAAATAATATCAGAGTATAAAATACTAATCTACCACGGACAATGAGATTTTGCATAAAGTGTCATGCATGCCTCTTTAAAAATTCAAACAAACTATTAACACCGAACCATCGATAGAAGAAAAAAGGGAGAAAGAACGCCAAAACTAAAGACATTTACTTGCGATAAAAGTGGAGAAGGGATTTGAAAAAAATAAAAGCCATTTACAGAGAAAACCCCAAAACCACCCATATTTACAATTAAGGTAATTTAACGTAAAACAAACTCAGTATAGTATAAACTATAAACTTGGGATATCTTATGTACCTATTCCCCAACTGGTCTAGAACTAAATCTAGATCTTTTTGCTGCACCAAATGAAGGATAAATTTAACTTAAAACTTTTAATCGTAATACAATCTTTTTGCTGCACCAAATGAAGGATAAATTTAACTTAAAACTTTTAATCGTAATACAACCAGAAATTAAATATACTAATTTAGTAACCGAATAATTGCACCACTGATTAAACATAGAATATACGCTGTACCGTCTGGAATGCCACTGTTGAATTATGGTAATTTTTATGCTCTTTGAAGATTAATTCAAATGTTACACCGGAAGGCGTAGTAAAATCCAACTTACCAGATGCAGGCTGAGTTGGAGCTTGTTCTCGTTCCGAAATCTGTTCAGGTGATCGAGCACCATCAGGGCGATCACTTTCTGGTGATTTTGGAGGTGACTTTTTAGCCAGTTCTTCCGCGCGGCGACGGTCCTCCTCTTCTCGACGGAGCTTCTCACGTTCACGAATCTCATACTATATATATGCATATCAAAATTCCATTTCATGAATTAAAGATACCAAGCTATCCTCTACAATTCAGAACAAAGTAAACAGTTTGAAGTGAATCTAGTACAACATTTTGTTAACATGCTACTAGTAGTTCAATTATAACAGAAACTGCTACGAATAAATTTCCACAGAACACGTTAATGTTGTTCCCGCAGAACCCTTGCTTGCGAATCTTTCAAGCTATTTTTGAGTTTAAAAATTGAACTGAAAAACTTACAAAAATTAAGTGTTACTGTATTAACGAGTCCTAAAAACCAATATTTATCAGGTTGAACTGTGCAGTGATAGACACTAGACACAGACACATAACCTAGGATCAAACGTGTGTTTGTATATGAAAAAAGCCAGGACACTCCAACAAACAGGTGGGAACAGATTAGCTTTTAAATAACACCAGTTTAACTAAGGAATTTGGCTGTTAATTCTCTCATAAATGGTAAAGAACTTGAATAAAAAGGCAAATTAAAACCGGAATCATGAATTAGTATCATTATCAATCCAATCACTCCAAAAGAGAATACAAAGAAAAGATTTGGGAATCACCATTTCATAGGGATAGTATCCCCCTTCTCGGCCCAATCTTTTTTCCTGCTCCCTTATTTCCAGCTACACCGATTTCAAAATCAAGTTCGTTTTGTTTGTTTTAACAGTAACAATGCGACAGACGAAGTGCTTATGACACAATACAAGTGAGACTCACGTGACAGTGTGAAGAAATAAAAGAACAATTTAAAAGGCTTAAAAAGAAAGAACAATTTACAAAGAGAGAAACAGACAAACAAAACAAATAAATAAGGAAGAAAAACAAGATCTTACGGTAGTTAGACGCTCCAGCGCAGTAAACCGCTCCTCCTGAGCCGCCGCGGATTTTTCAAACGCTTCATGTTTCTTTATAAGATTTTCGACCTCGTCAATTGTATATCCCAAGTCTGAACTGAGTAGATACGGTTCTTGGGCGATTAACCATGCTTCAGCCACAGCTGCATCACGGGCGAATTGGTACACTTCGAGAACTATACAACGAACATATAGGATCCAGTCATGTTAAGCGTTTACATAACACATGTTTAAAGATCTACATATTCTTTTGTCAGATTGACTGTAGAAAAAGGGCAACTAACCGAGTTGCAAGTGTTCCCACCGTTCTTCCCACCGGTGAAGCATCCCGTTTCTTTGGTTTGTTAAAGCAACGACCTTATCTTTGATCTACGCGAAAGGCACAAAAAATTAAGTCATTGATCAGCAATGAAACCACACTTGCATTGAGTTTCACGTTTTCACGAATATTTGCAAATGCTATACCTCGTTGGATGCGTAGTGATTTCTAGACAGTAATTCTTTCCCTAGACGGAAGCAGGCAGTAAAATTGTCTTCCCTGGCATCGATCTCAGCCTTAAGGCTTTGGTGGTTATTCATGAGTAACTCTACACCACTTACATCCCTGTAAGGAAACAATAATAAAAAGAATATACCTTTGTACACCATGACTAAAATAACTCCAAAATGCGACAAACTGAATATACTTACCTGGGTTTTTCAGATGTGTTCATTTGTATAATCACATCATCCATCCATAGCATAAGCGTACGCACCATGTTAAAGAATCTGAATAAATCTCCAGTGTCACCAAGTTTCTGCTTTCTGCCTTCGCACAGTCCTGAAAATAAGCACACCAATGTATTTTTTGAATCTTATACAAGCTCGCATAACATTGTTCTCAATGCGTTCGTAAAAATTATTTATAATACCTTCCAGGTTTCTCCATGCGTTTACAACTTCTGCTTCTCGGTTGGTAATTTCTTTCGCTTTATCTCCAGCGTACGCAGCTTGCAGTTTTCTCGAGTCGTCTTGAATTTGATCGACCTGTACATGACCAAAAAGTAAGTCACGATTACAATAAAAGTTAGACGATCGGAACAAGCAGCTAATGAGATAAGGTACTAAATAACCTGAGACTGCAGGGTTTGAAGATCTTGCAAGAATTGAACGTGTTTTCGCTGGAGAGCGGACACAGAACCTGCATCCCTTCCAACTTCATCTGGAAGTGCTGTTTGTTTCTCCGCGATTCGGCTTAAAACATCCTTACAGTCATGGAAGAATTTATGTAGTTCTCGGGAAGCCACTAACATCTGAGTTCTTGTATCAATTAACTCCAAAAGGTCGGCCCATGCTTCATTAAGTCCGTCTTTCCATTCTGCGATGGTAGCAGCATCAGAATGCTTGGCTGCAATCAGTCCATCAGCCATTTCGTTAACCAAGGCCACTCTCTCATTTCCGATTGATTCCGTGTCTCTAGCAAATTCTTTGAAACGTTCCCATAACATGGTCACATGGTCGTAGTCTTGGCCTAATTCGTGAGAACTAGCAACAACTTCTCGCTCAGCTATCCATTGCTCTAAGTCGTCAACTTCACGATTAAGCATAAACAATTTAAGAGCCTCTTCCAGCTTTGATCGCCGCTCGTGAGCGAGATCTTTCAGTCCAGCGTACAACTTATCAACCTGGGCTTGCTTAACACCTATGTTGTCACTTTCTGGATGTTCTTGCATTATCAGCTGCCTGGCAGTTTCTCCGAGTTGGCGAATGGTGTCTGCGTAGTCATTAACAGCATTCTCCAATGCTTCGTGTTTCTTGATTAGATTTTGAGCTGAGATTTCATCTTTGCCTCGATCTTCGGCCATCATGTACAATTCTTGCTCAGACATCCATGCTTCTGCTTCAGAAGCATCAAACAGATATTGCTGTGCACGTTCTGACTGTAAAAGTTTTTCTTTGCGAAGTTGAACGGCGTCTTTCAATTCTTCCCAGTTCTTCAAAAGTTCGGCATTCAATTGCTCGAATTCGTCCGCGCTTTGATGACCCTCGGAAATAAGCTTTTGACCATTTCCAACGATGGTATAAATTCTAGGTTCATGATGCTCGATTTCGTTTCTAAGCGACTGGTTTTTCTTCTTCAAAATGTGAACATTGTAAAGACTATTGCCGAATTCTGAGGAATTAGCTTGTGGCATCTTTTCAGCAATCCACAATTTTTCATCCTCCACGTCCCGGCGGAACTGGAACGCTTCCTTCTTCTTTTCCAATTGTTCTTTCCTAAAATGAAAATACTTGATTTATACAGACTGTTCACAAATGTTTCGCAGTATGCTAATAATATTTTTAAAATGTCATGCTAAACAAGTAGCAATTTTACCTGAGTTCCAACGGGGCCTTCAGTTTATCGAACCTACTCTCAACAACTGTTTTCTTGGCCACAATGTCTTCAACTTTGTCCGGATCCATCTGCCGGAGATACTCAGCTTGACTCTCAAGTTCCGTCACCTGCTTGGCTTTGACTGCCATTTGCGTCTCGATCATCTGCACAATTGAAGATCGCGGAAAAAATTCATCAGCAACAGTTATGTGATCAGGAAACGACAAGAAAACATTTGATGCAATGAATAAACAAAAATTCTTTTGTGCTTCACCTGTTGTTTCTGCATCAGAATATTTACGGAAGCCAAATCACTGCCATAGTCAGCCACCTCAATTTGTTTCTCCAGATCGTTCATCCATGTATCAATATCATCACAAGTTTGCTCGTACAAAACTTGTCGGTTGGCATCAAATAGACGCTCACCCTATGAATAAGATATAATGCAAATTTGAATATAAAAGATGAAAATCAAGTTATAGCGTTAATGTCTTTATAAGGCGTATTCATTTAAAGACATCCGCCTTTGTCAGGTTAAGGCAAATATTGATTAGATTTTCCCAACAATTACAATTATTATTTCATTACTTTTTCTTTCGTATTCCTTTCCAGGTCGTCAAAGTTTTGCGCCAATTCATTGATCTTTGGCTGGATAAATGTTGCAAACTCTGGTTTTTCTTGAACCAATCCATTGGCTGATTCTTGTATTGCTACAAGTCGATCTTTATTAGAAGCAATCTCTGCTTCGAAAGCTTGATGGCGAGTCCATTTGCTGTGCACAGTTTTTGCACTTCTGTAGGTCTCATCTTGGGCAATCATGCTCTTTTCCTGAACCCATTCTCCCAGTTCCTCACAATCCTGTCCAACCATCGTCAACCATTTTTAGCAACATTGTAACAAAAAAGCCAATGGTGGACGCGGCAATGCGCCAATAATGGTTTATGCTAACGTATTATCGCAGTTTTAACCAGCGTTGAGTTTTTCAACGGAACCAACCTGAAGGAATTGATGAAGCTGTAATTGATCCTTAAGCTTTTCCATTTGTTCCAAAGCTTTCTTTTTGTTCGCATCTCGTCGTTCGCGTATACTGTCGGCCTTCTTTCCAATCTTGTCACCTGAAAAATAAAGCATAGATTGATATATATTCTTTCCGACTCGAAACAAAAAACAACTGAGATTCAACGAATTTTAGGATAAACAAAACTTTAACTCTGTACATACCTTGAAGATGACCGTCACGACAAAGAGTCGAGCCAAATTGAATGACTATATTGATTTTCTCATCGTTCGCATCCATGGTCGTCAGCAAAGCTTCATGTCGTTTTATCAGATTTTCTGCTTGTTCAAGGTTAGACTAGGAAAGAAAGTACGACTTTTAACATATTTTCTAAAACAATGTAAAACTCCTAACAGTTAATACAGAACATCAATGTTCAAACGGACCAACCGAGCAAGTGGTCGGTGTAGAAATTTTAGCATTGTGACTTGTGACTTGCCACAACTTACAAAAACCATCATTGTTTAATGCTTTTTTATGCTACAATGTAGACGAATATTATTATTGTGGCTTTAATGTAACTTACTGGAGTCTCATCCTTGGCAAGAATATGCTCTTGCTGTGATAACAAAACTTCGGCCTGTTTTGCATCTC
This sequence comes from Disparrhopalites patrizii, assembly GCA_034698585.1. Classification (NCBI taxonomy): domain Eukaryota; kingdom Metazoa; phylum Arthropoda; class Collembola; order Symphypleona; family Sminthuridae; genus Disparrhopalites; species Disparrhopalites patrizii. The sequence goes on along the minus strand of JAQGBT010002720.1, from coordinate 6,534 downwards.
GCATAAAGAGTTGGTAATTCATAGACTGAGATAAAAGTTCCTGGCGGTTGTCCCACATTTGACGTAATTCATCCCAACCATCCTTCAGCGCCTTTAGACGTTCTCGTAGGAACATGTACTGTGGATCATCTTGAGTGGATGGCTCCTGATTGAAGAAATTCATTTATAAAAGTTGGACATAACTATTATTATTACGGCGAATTTTCACAAAAGCGCTCTATGATGCTCTTAAAATTAATTCATTAGCAAGGAATGTACTCGTCAGAAATTTTGAAGCATCAGAAAATATTCCTATGTACTAACATGGGGGAAAATGTGCCGTAATTGAATATAATACTTTAAAATATGTGATTCTTTAACGACACGTCCAACATTTAGGCTAAATCAAAATATTACAACGCTCTGGCTGGACTGTGCCACCAATGTATATAATTTCCAAAAATCTGCTACTCACGGTGAAAATTCGCTCTCCGTATTCCATCATCTTCTCGTAGTCCTCAACATAATTTTCAATCTCATCCTTAATATTCTGGTGTTGACTTAATAGTCGTTCAGCATCAGAAAGACTCTGTGGTATATCTTCTGACGCAATGTCTGTCTGCGTCTTAGTCAACCAGGCCTGGAAGTGGTCCAAGTCACGAAGGAATCGGTGAAGATCACCAGCTTCTTCCAATTTAGCATCACGTTCTTTCAACTGCAAAAAAAGCAGACAAGGCGAAAAATCGCGTTACAAGAGATTAAACCTTAACTCCAATCTCAACTATTAATCTAAACAAGAATTATTATTACAACTATCGGAGGACAAACAATATAACATATTAACAAAAACAACGCAAAAATTATATGTTACGTAATGAAATAAACCATACCATCTGTGTAAGTTGATCCCATACAATTCGAATTTGTTCGATTCGCTCGCGGATAAGAGCAGCCTCCTCAGGATGTTCTTCACTAATTCGTTCGGCTTCCTTTTCAAGAGCGTCCAACTTGGCTTGGATGGCAGCTAAGTCTCTTTCCATTCCAGATAAACGGCGCTGTAAAAAGGATAAAATAATTTTATTTGGGAATAAGCATGTACATTTCGTACATATTTTATTACACAGGTATTGTATTAAGCTCATAATCTCTTCCGAGTAACGTCAATATGATTAAAAGCAGTTTTGTCACATTTTACCTGGAGAGTCATTATACCAGTGAGGTCCATCTCTAAATTGGCAGTTTCTTCCAAAATTCTTTTCTTGTCCTCAATCCATGCAATAGTTTCACGACACTCGATATGGAAGGTTTGAACTCCGTGCGCTGAATTAAGTTCATCTCTTTTACCCTCTGCTTTGCCTCGCAACTCTGACCATTTTGTGTTGAGTTGGTTCTGTCTGGCAACAATTTCTTCTGAATTTGGGTGTTCAACATGAAGAAGTTGACGAGCTAGTTGGTTCACAACAGCCACCCGACTTGCATTGGAATTCATTTCTCTTTCGAATCCGTCATAACGATGCTTGAGTATTTCGACATCTTCAATATCTTTGGCAGGGACCATCGTGAGTAGCATGCGATCCTTTTCTGCCACCCACTGCTCAACTCCCTCGGCCTCAGACAGGAGTTTGTATAAGGACAAGGCATCAAGTAATCGCTGCTTTCGAAGCTTGGCTAACTCTGTCAGCTCCTTGTATCGTCGATCAATGCTAGCCAACCGTTCAACAACTTCTGGACTGTCCCGATCCTGCTCTCCAAGCTGCTGAGCCTGCTGGTGCAAAGCATCAATAGTGCTGGAATAGTTTTTCAATTCTTCCGTGACATCGTCGTGTTTCCTCAGTAAGGACTGAACGTTGGCTTCATCACGACCAACATCTTCACTAGATACAAGGCGCAGCATATCCAACATCCATGTATCGACATCATCAGCATCAGCAAAGAACTGGTGGTAGTCCACGGCTTCTGTCAATCGTCTCTTTCTGTAGTCAGAAAGGTCATTCAAATTTTGCCAAAGATTCTTAATTTCTTGAAGTCTTTCTTGCACTTTTTCGGCACCGAACTGTTGCTGGTCAACTAAATCTTGACCAACGCTGACCACCGAAATCAACTGAGGCTCGTGGCTAGCTATGTCATTCTCCAGTGCTTTCTGTTTGGAAAGTAGCAAGTGCACTGTGGTCAGGTCATGACCGATATCGCCCTGAGACAAAATGTTTTCTTTCTCCTTAATCCAGTTCTCTTCTTCTGCCATATCCCAATAGAATTGCCACAATTTTTTGCTCTCCTCAAGTCTTGTTCTTCTTTCAATGGCAAGTTTGACTAATTCCGCATACGCCTCCTCCAACTGTTGGACTCGCTCCATGACAGCATTGGGGTCAGCAGGTCTATAGCCCTCCACTCCAGGCTCCAACTCGTCGCTAATAAACCTCTGGGAATTTTGGACAACCGCCTTAACTCTGTCTCCCAGAACATTGATATCTGCTTCGACCAATGAGTGCTTTTGAAGAAGATCTTCAACTCCCATAAGATGTTTCCCATAATCATCCGACAGCAATCGCATTTTGATTTCTTCCATCGAGTCCAAAATGTACAGCATTTCCTGGAAACCTTGCTGCAACTGCAGGGACGCTTCCAACCGAAGTCGCCGAGCTCGGAGCAATTCCAAAAGGTACTCCCATAGTCTCATCACATTCTCCTTCCGCAAGTTAATACGGTCAATATCGTGGTAGTTTTCTGCTTCCAATTCTTGCGCAACAGCAACGACGGCCAAAACTCTTTCTTCGTATGCAAATATGTCTGTTTCGATCGCTTCGTGTTTCTTCGCCGCAGCTTCTACCGCTGGTAAATCGAATCCGAAATTATCTTGGGAAACCAGCCGCTGATTCTCACTCAACCAGGTTTCTCGCATGCTTGCCTTTCTGTTGAATCGTGCTGCCAATTGTTCCAATTTTTCTTGTCGTATTAATTCTTCCCGAAGAGCCAATTCGCTGTAATAGGAAAATATGCGTTATTACACAGACCAAATAGCCAACACGTATGTAAGTAATTATTATATTATACATGTATACGGTACACATGTACTAATTATTTACAAATTAAAAACAACTGACGACTCAAACTCACCGCTCATGCTCTGCCTTTTCTAATCGTTCCCAGGCTTTGTTAATGTCCGAGATAAGTTTACCCTCTCTCGGAGTGTAAGGCTTCTGGTTGTTGGCTCTCATCTTAGATTGAAGTGTAAATAATAAGACTTCCAAATTACCCTTCTCATCGAATTTCGGCGGTTTTTCTACTGTACGGTAATTATTAAATTGCGCCAATTGCTGCTGAACTCCCACAAGGGAATTGGCAAAGTTACGATCTCCCAAATCATCGATTTTTACTTCTATCCATTTCAATAGGTCTGATGTAAGTGTTTCATATTCTCGAATCATGCGATCATTGTCCATTGCAATGCCCACCACCTTACTGATACGTTTTCCTTGGACAGTTTCCTGCTTTAACTTCGAGAAGAAGTGATAATAAGTCACAACATAGGTTATAATTGACTTCTCATCCGGTTGTTCGACGAACACATCTTCCGCATCCAATAGTTTGGTAAGTCCGAGCTTTGACTCGGCCACATTAAAGGCGTTATTCAAATTGTACATGGCGTTGTTATGATGGAGTTTGTCATACTGAATCAAATCTGGTCGGTGCTTATGAATAATGGCATTAAAAGCCAAACCATCCCTCCATGAGGTAGTGAAATTACGAATGTTCACATTACTATAACCCGCTGTCTTCATTTGACACCACAAAAGAAGTGCATCCTTCGCAGATTTGGTCTCTTTGTTATCCACCTCTTCGATTGTAATGTCTTGAATCTGAAAATTTATATATGACAGGGCAAACAAAATTAGATTAGCATTTACAATCCAACACGCTGAAAAATGTATCTAGAAGCCAAGTTTCTAAATAACACAGAATAAACATAATAAAGCGTTAACAATAAATAAAGTGTTCCAAACGCAAGTAACAATTTGGCATAAATCGTAGCGAAATTCCGCATGTACAAGCACTTAAAAACAAATTTAAAAAACAACACAAACTCCTGCGCAGGAACTGCTGGTGGTGTAGGGGAACAAATTCGGATACTTTTTCTCCATGAAGGGCTTCAGAAACTTCCAGTCGAAGTTAACTGACTCAGCAAAGGTATACAAATCAGGTTCGTCAGGCATTGGGTACGAAACTACATCTTGAAACTAAATAGACAAACTAGGTTTACACAAGCAAAGCAAGAATAGAATGCAGCTAGTAAGCAAAGCATTGTTAGCCAGAATTCAATACTATACTAACTTAAAAAAACATGTATAAATGGCTACACTACTACAATCACATTATTTTTGCAAAATATTATTTTACGTTTTACTGTGTCGGCCAATGATAACAGAAGTTTGCAGATCATTACCTGAAACCGGAGGATGATGGTCCAAATCAGACCTAGCGTGAGCCGGGAGCTCCCATCCACAATATCGTGTGACCCCATATTCTCAAGATGAACACGTTGCTCTTTTAGAAAAGTCAGAGCTTTGTCTACGTTTTCCAGGCAGTGAATTCTCATCTTTCCTTTTGTTGGCCGAGGCTGAAATGACATAATAGCAGTGATAATTACTGGTTGGAAAAGATAATACCAGAAAGTATTCGCCAGTCCCTTATCGCATCATAACACTCCTCCAACAGCTGGCATGAACTCTTGTTCTTTTTGTGCATCTTTGTGCATCAATAGCTCATTGCCCCTGCCAGGATTTCGTAAAATGCTGAAATTTCCAGACTGAAGCTCTATTTTATTTTCGGATTCTTTCGTGAAGCCACCGAAGTGGTAGTAAAAAAAAATCCGAAAAGTTCTAAGTGGAAACAACGCCAACACTTTATGATTCATAGTACTAAAATCTTTCAATGACCAAGTAGCTTTTCAATTGTCTTCTCAAATAAAAGCTTATTGTCATCCTACAGCCACATGCTAGTATAAAATTCGATTAGGACATAATCTTGTTTCATGTTTTTACTTCAGAGATGAAGTCTCAGCGCCACAGCACCCTATATTACTCACTCACGATCACGATGCCTTCTTTCTCATGCTAGAACAGCGTTTTGATGCCTTACGTTCCAAAAAACCTGTCGGATACTGTCGTTCTTAAAACTCGTACCTAACAACTAGCAAGGCAAGTGGTTTTGCCAACATTATTAAATAATTCATTGCTTTCTGACCCAATTGACACATTTACCTTTCCAGAAGGCTCATCCTTAATCATTACGCAGCATCTTCACGAACAGGCAATAACATGTACCTATAGTAGAAACTACGACACCAGCAATGCCACTGACTAATATACTTTCTCCTGTACTTTCTTTTCGTCAGCCTTTGGCGTGTTGATGTTGCAAATTGAAAATACTTATACATATTTACATGCGTAATACTACAATGTCGTGCTCAGACCCAGAAAGATCTTTTTTTTTTCGGCGTTACTACACCAGTCCTTGCATATTTTACATGCCGACGCGCAAACTTCACGCGTTTAACTTTATTCACTTTTCTTCCTACTCCATATAAAACTCTGTTGGTACGCTCAGGATTCACTAGTATTTCCTTGAAATCCTACGTATATCTGCAGGATTGTAGGACAACTTTCCGCAATTTTATACAATTTATGCACCGGCGGGACAAATATGCGTAAAAGGCTTTTCGCACCGGGTTGACACCGTGAGTCGTACAAAGTTGATTAAAAAACCAGCACTTTCTATTCCTCGCCTTCACTGTATTGGTAAAATACACTGTTTTGGCAAAACCACTGCATTTCAGGCTGGTTTGTGTCTTACGAAATTCAACCCCGTTTCTTCCGTCAATTTCGACATTGCCGACTGTGTGACGTCATTTTGAGGATTCTTGTCACTCGGTTACGTTTTTAAGGAACGCTTCCAGATAGTTTTTAAGCATAGACCTGTATAACAGTGTATTAGAATAAGAAAGGGAACTTACAAGACGCTCTCCTGACAGCACCTCCAATAATTTGAGGAGACTTTTTCCATCGCGGAGATCGATGTAAAGATCTCCGATTCGACAGGACACACGAACTAGATGTGAATTGACCCATTTTGTGAAGGTCTTCTTTTGTACCGTCTCTCGCTCGTCTGAAAAAAAGTAAATACAATACATTTTAGTACATAAAAGTTATATGTCCTCTTATTGGCTTGAAATAATACATACACACATTTAGAAGGTGGGTCGTAATCGTTACAGCTATACCACAATTCCAGGGCGATACTACAAAAGCGTCTATGTGTATTTGTGTATATTGTATATGCATTTTTTTTTTCGAATAACAGTTGATGAATCCATACGGTTTATCTCAATTTAATAAAGGTTGAATTTTTGCATGGCCAATAATCAATGTCAGCCTTCCTTGTACCTAGAAGCCGGTTGACATTCACCTTTTCGGACCATCCGAGTCCGTATTGCGGAGGCATGTCAATAAATAGCCGAGTGCTGCGGTATGTACAAGTTTATTGTGGTAGGTTTTGGCA
>JAQGBT010002719.1:0-22718 GCA_034698585.1 Disparrhopalites patrizii | reverse complement strand
TTATATCATCTTTCAATATTGTTCAACTACACTACGAGGCTCAGACAAATTATGACATGAATGTACACTATATAGTGCGGTGTGCGTATATTCATTATATAGTTTCCTAATATTGCGTTAATCATAGAATTAATCTTCTCCGTGAGTTTTCCCAATAATTATCATGTATACATACATATATACTTGATTTCGTATGTGTATGTGATTTTTGTCCAAAATTTATCTTCATAGAGATTATTCTACGATTCTAAATATACGCTATGTATGTAAAGATGTAAACCACTCAAACCAGTGTGTCGTAAATTTTCCACAGGGTTGATTTGTCACTTTTACAAGTAAAAAAAAGTAGCTACTGTAATAATCATTAGGTAACAAAGCATTTAACACATTATACCTGGGATCTAATGCTTGCGGATCGAAATATATTAGTAAAAAAACAAAATCAGTACTGACGTACACAGAATATATTTGACATATGATTATTATCGGTAATATACAATATAATATTTGACATATGATTATTCCCAGGAATATTAATTGTCTGATTATATTATTGATATTTTTCTCCGATCATTGAATATTATTGATTCAACTCTCTGAGAATCATCAGTAAAAGGACAAGTAAAAGTCATTTTCCAAGGGGGAATTTTGTGTAAAAGCAAAGGTATGTAAGAAAGCTTGTGTGAAAAAAAATCCGTGTAAACCATTGTAAAAACGTTTCCCATACGGCAAGTCCAAGCTAGGTTAATTAAGTATGTAAACCTTTTATGTTTATGCTCATTCCACCGTAATTTTTTCCTTTAAATTTACTAACATCCCTCAATGTCTTTAGCGGCCCACGACTCCGTGCATTATACATACGTTTTATTGTAAGCATAATTTCATGATTCTTTTACGTCTGGGGGGCTGCTAGAAAATATTGGAAACTCATTTTTCATGTGCATTATCTCCGTAGGGAAAGGGAAAGAAAGCTTCTCGAACCTTGTATACTCGTGTGTGGTACGGGATACAACAAATAATGTATCATATAAATTTTACACATGATATTACACACTATTCTTCTTGGCTTTAAAAGGACAATATACGGAGGTTCACATACAGATGCATAAAATTCTGGGTGTCGCTACTTTACCCTTTCCCTTAAAAAATGCTTGTGCCGATGGTTTACATAGGTTTTTACGCGTAAAAGTACCTGTTGTTGCCGCCAACATTTCCCCATAGATACACAAGAGGAAAAGAAGGGGAAAAGAGATCAGCTGTGAGTTCTTTCCAAAAAAAAAAAAATTTCCCCACAACTGTCTCTACTATGCTCTTGCTCGAAAAATGGGCATTGCATATAGAATATAATATAATTATTATCATACGATGCAAAACAGTTGTTAAAGAGTTGGAGGAAAAGCACGAGTTTTTATTACGTAGCCGATTCTCTACATCACATTTCCTTGTATTTGGCAGCCGTAATAGCCCAGCGTAGAACTTTCTCCAGCTCCACAAAAGAGCCCATAAAAAAAGGCAGGGAGAGACAGACATGGAGAAAGAACCATATCAAAAAAGACATGATATGGCATAAATAGAGAGGGAGAGAGAGAGTCCTGTGAATGGAGTAAAAGTGAAAAGCGCCGAAAATTCAAATCCTACGGAAGGACAAATTGGAGTCGAGCATCTTTTTTAGCGTCATTTCTCCTAAATCCTATATAAAATCCCATTTTTAATTTATGCACACCTTCTTTTGTCTTTCTGCTTTCCGACCATCGAATATTCCAACCATTACGTTTTAATGCCAAAAAAATAAAATAATTGCCCGTCGTTAATCCAGTTTTTATTTTGGAGGGAAATCAAAACCACACAATTTATTATCACATGTCATTTGTACAAATCGCAAAGTATACAAAATTACAATATATATATATTCATGAAAGAAAATCACTTACTCCAGACAAAAGTAACCCGAGAAAAGTCTCACCTATATAAACAAACCAACAAAACCTCCTTTTCATTTGAGTGAATAACCAAAAACAGTAATAATGTACAATGTACATTGTATTTATCCTTGAAAACTTTTATGCCGGTAAAAGCACCCATACGACCTTGATCATATCCACGACTTTACCCATACCATATAGTTATATACACCGTATATAGCATTGCACCTGTGATGATAAACAAATGATCATAGTAATGACATGAAGAAGAAAGTTCATAGACAAATACAATGGGTTTATCTCTACATTATATATATATACATATGTATAAACAATCACATTCTACAAACTATGGTTAACGTTTATGAGGAGCCTGACAAGGGTTTAGCCACAGCTGTTACGCACCTCCGTGTTTACACTGTCCACAAAGGGAAACCAGAAAATACTATACAAAAGGGAAAAACCACGTAACTGATTCACAAAAAAAAGTCGAAATTTGTACAAATCCTTTCTCTTTCTACATAAGTGTAGGTACACACATTCCCTTACTTATGCAACACAACATTTACCTGTACGGGAGAAGTTTTCAAGATCTTGACCCGCCCAATGGAATGCTTTCTCTCAGCAAATCTTCCTGTCCTGCTCAATCCTTGGTTTGTATTGACGCTTCCCCCCAGAAAAAAAAAAACCTATTGTCGTTGCTCCCGCTGCAGTCTCTTTAAAAAATATATTTTCCCTCTGTAGCTGCCACTGCCGTTGTTACTACTCCTGCTGCTCCTCTTGTGGCTTTCTTGTCACCACCACCAAGTAGCCGACAGAGCACTTTGATTGGGAAAAGAGGAGGAAGAAGAAGAAGTAGAAGACAAGGATGAAGAAGAAGACGATAGTGAGGAAAAAGAGAGTTTCACAGACTCTCTCCTCTTCAGCCCCTCTTGTGAATCACATAGGACTTGTACAACACAGTATATAAAGAGGGGTAGCAGTCAGTAAAGAGGAGCAGAAGAAGTGGAAGAAGCATACAAGAAGTAGAAGATTTCACATTTATATTACTTACACAGTGTTTTCTCACACACACACATAGAAAAAGAGAGAGAGAGAGACAGCGGCAGAAGTGAAGTCTCATAAGAGAGCATTGAGAGAAAGATATACCCAAAACATTGGTGTTCGTGTGTGTTTCACAACAGCATATCCATATAGTGTTAAAAACTAAAACCAAAGTACTACACCAACCCCAGCTTCAACAAGATATACACTCTATTTACACATATGTGTGTGTGTAAAATTTTGCTCAACTCAAGCATACATCGGCGAGACTCACTCGCATAGAGTCGCATAGAGAGAGAGAGAGAGAGAGAGGGACTCCAAAGAGAAAGGGGGAGAGATATCACGGGGGAGATTCATTGAGGGACGAACACGCAGGCAGAGAGAACTCTCCATAGGGACGAACAGAGGGATTCACACAGGCGGAGACAAGGAGCACATTCAGAGGGACGCAGAGGGAAACGAAGAAGGAGACAATCTCAGAGAGACAAGCCCAATATTACCGGTAGGAGAACATACCCTCGTCCACAGGAGACGAAGGAGACCAAAAGGTCGTGAATCATATAGAGACAATAAGGCAAGGGAATAATAGGGGAAAAGGGAGACAAGGAGAAAAAAGGAGAGAAGTACACAAAAGAGAAAAAGGGAGAGAAGTGTACAAAAAGAGACAAGGAAAGAAAAGTATACATTAGAGAAAAGAAAGCCACACACTACAGAAAAGGGACAGAGACAAAATAGACAAAAGGGAGAGAAAGCAGGGAAAAAGGAAGAGACCAGAGATAGAGAAATAGACCAAGGACTAAAATAGAGGAGAGACTCTTATAAAATCAAGGAATATGGTGAGGAAATAAAAATGACCAAAAAGAGAGAGACAAGGACAAGATAGACACGTGAAGAGAAAAGGATAGGACCGAGAAAAGACAAAATAAACACCCAGGGATCAATTAGAGTAAAAGAGACAAGACTAGTGCTAAAACAGAAGAGTGTTTACAGCTCAGAAAAATAAATAAATGTTAAAAAAGAAAAAAAATTATGGCAAGGAAAGAGATAAGGGAAGGAAAATAGAGAAAGGGAATGAGATAACGTAAAGAAAGTGACAAATTAGACAAAAACGGAGTCAGAGGTTTAAAATTGGAAAAAGGAAAGGCGAGTCACCGGTATAAAATTGGACCAAAAAAAAAAAAGGGAGTCACCGCGGGTATATTAGGAGAAAACGGGCTTAAAATAGAGAAAAAGGGAGACACCGGCTTAAAATAGAGAAAAAAAAAAGGAGACACCGGCTTCAAATAGAGAGGCGCCGGTACTAAAAAGGATAGAATTATAGAATAAAAAAAAACTAGGGATAATTTTGATAGAGAAAGCTTGAATTCAGTCGAAAAGAGAGGACAGCGTCTGAAAGTATTGAGAAAGGGGCGAAAGACAGATGGGAAGAAGGTGAAATGGATGGAGAGAGAGAGAGGACGGACAGATAAAGAGAGATTTTTCCCCAAAGGAGAGGGACAGAGAGGTTTCTGAGGTCCGTGTGTGTATTTTGAATGAGAAGAAGAGGATTTTGGAAAGGCGTGCATACGTCCGGCTCCTTTGGGTATATTTTGAGAGAGGGTTTCCGAGAGAGAGGGGATGAGGAATGAATGGAATGATATAGGGGGGATTCTTGTATAGGGGGAGAGGGTATATACATGGGAATACGGTGCGATATACTGTCGGTGGCTGAGGATATTGAAGAGCAGAGAGAGAGAAGAGGGAAATGGAGAGAGAAAGAGCGGAAAGGGAATAGGAGAGTACTGGCTGAGTTCTCTGGTGTGACCCTGCAAAAGTTTTGGTTCGTATAAAGGGGCGGACTTGGACAGTGGGAAATCGTACGGCCCCAGCGTGCGCACGTGACGAAGGGAAGCCAGTGTAGTGAGTGTTAGCAACGAAGGGTGGAGATAGAGGAGACCACCAATAATCCAAGACTTTTTAACACAACGTAGGGAAGAAGTGGAGAAACGCCATTTTGGATTATGTTTGTAGGCCCGAAACAACTCTTAAAGAAGTCAGGTAAAAAGTTTTTCACTTGTATCCATCGAAGATACAAAAATTTTTTCTCTGTTTTTGTTTTTAAACTCGTTAAAAAGGTAGAGAAAAAAATTTTTTTCCCTTCTTCTAAAAATTTCCAAATTTTCTACTAGACGAATATGAAGTGAGAATGGCAGATCCGTTAGAAGGGCCGCCGTCAAAGCGACCCCGAATCAACGACCCGCTTACATCTCCTACTGACAACCAAGGTAAATGCGAAATTTCTTTTTTTTTTTTCCTTCTCTTTTCCTATACGATTTTTAATTTCCAAGTTTTGTGAATTCAATTTTTTTGGGGGAAATGACTTGGGAAAATTTTTTTGGGGCTACAGAAACCTTCCTAGGACTCTCCTCTACAATTGTAGGTGATTAGAAAAATTTTCAAAAATTTCCTTACCCGTCAAAACCTTTGGTGACAATTTACTGTCAAAATGTTGAAAACGCTAAAAGAGCGATAGGGGAGAGAGAGAGTCTTATGTGTATGTACGGCCAAGACCAAACGTCTTTGCATCGAGTACATGTTACGATGAAAGAGTCAAGTAAACTTGTCTTCGATGTCGGGTAAATTGGGATTTTAGGGGATTTTCATGATGGATGTTAGAATTTTTGGATGGGAATTCAGGATTTTTAGGAATTATTGTTTGTTTTTAAATTTTTTCTTCCTTTTTAGCCACCTTCAAGTTCAAAACTTATTTTTAACAGGGAAAAAGCACATGTTAATGTAGAATAGTGTTTAGCGGCGAAGTGGCGGGTAATGAACTTATTTAGTAAACAAATGTATGAACTTTAGCAACTTGTCAACTTTTTTATTTCAAATTCATCAATTCTGTCTTGTTCTTCTAGTGTATATTATTCTTTTTTGGACATTTTATTGAGGAGTTCAACTTTTTGGGGGGATAATTTTTATACGAAATGGCGCGTACAGATTTTACTGAATAATGTCACAAATTCTACAATTTTGTTTTTTAATTGATTCAATTAAATCTTTTAAGTACAATTATGCTTTCAGAGTAAGATTATTTTAGTTTTTCCGTGTGAATAATTCCGTGGAAGATATTGGATCTACTTTTTACTGATATGTTGATGTCAGGATGCGTTCGGTTAGTAAAGTACATCAGAGGTACAACAGTCACTTGCTTTGGCCAAAGTTCTTCACAGGAAATGAAAATGAAGATGCTTAACTATTCTAGACATGAATTTTGAAAATTTCTGGTGGCGTTAACGTCTAATAATGTAGAAGCTGAGAATCTGATAGCATATCTGGTCAAGTGTTTACGCGCCTTTTGGATAGCGTTCTGAAATGAACCTCTTTTTGTGACAGATCCGTATCGGAATGAGGCCTTTGACCTCGAAAAGCATCTTCCAGATGAGCTAGAATTTCTGCAGTCTACCGGCCCACCATGGGGTTTGGATCAGGCACCTTCAGCTCCCCAACAACCACCTACGGGAATTGTAATTGCAACACAACAGCAGTTGCCGAACCAGCAACAAAAATTTACACTCCAGAATGGAGAGGCGTCAACCCAGCCTCAACCACAAATGCTGCAGGTAAGTAATAGATTTCGGTTCGGACTGTAACATAAATATTTGGTTTTTCAGCTTGGGTTTGAATGTCAGTAAAATGTAATTGGTGTACTAGGGGATGGTCCAGAAGAACAATGTTCTTATAAAGCAACCCGTAATGAATAACAATATGATGATGACGAAAATGGTTCCAAATGGTCCAATGGTAGGGAATTTAGTTAGGGGTATGCGAAGTCAACCTATGGGTTCGCTTGCTCCTGGCATGGGTGCTCAGAGGCTCCAGGTATTTATTAGCTTCTGTTTTGTGATGTATTGCGTGAAGAGCCGGTGATCATGATGTTTGATGTGTAGCAGGGTCCTGTTCAAGGAATGAATTCATCCTACCCGTTCACTGGAGGTACAAGCGGACCAACTATACAACAACGAATTTTACAACCTTCTATTGGGGGCATGACAGCCGCTCCAATGCAGCCACCACCTCGCTATCCCACTAATGATGATTTTGTGGCACAAAATCCGCCTCCCAATGTTGTTGTTTCAACATCTATGCAAACCTCACAGCAACCGCAGATAAGTGGAGTAGTTGCTCCCCCGCCGGGTGTGTCGACAATGGGGAATACCATGGTCAACACAAGTCCGTCGCTAAACGCGAATGTGAACAATGGGATGTCTAGCACCGTGCCATTAGTTCAAACTGGAGTTGTGAATCCGAATCAAGTTATACCACAGCCTGGAGTTGGGCCCTCTGGTCCTTTGAATCAAGCACAAGCCCAACCTTCAGCACCTGCACCGGCTGATCCAGAAAAGCGTAAACTCATTCAACAACAACTAGTTCTTCTGCTACATGCTCACAAATGTCAAAGACGCGAAAGTCAGCCTAATGGAGAACAACGACAGGTAATTGCCACCTTGTAGCATTCTCGGGAACAGTTTATTTTTTCTTGTTGTTTGCTAATAAGCCAGTTACTTGCTAAAAGTTACTTGTTCACGTTTATATTCGTAGAACGATTTATGGCAGCGTGTAACTACCAATCAGAGAAAATTAAATAATGATCTTCGTTTGCATTTTTGTCTGGTTTTTCGTTTAAATAGTGCACCTTACCACACTGTCGTACAATGAAGAACGTTTTGAACCATATGACAACGTGCCAAGCAGGAAGGAACTGCAATGTGACGCATTGTTCTTCGTCAAGGCAAATAATTTCTCATTGGAAACACTGCTCTCGACAGGATTGCCCTGTTTGCCTTCCTCTTAAGCAGACCGACCGGAACAGGGTCAACGTAAATGCTAACCAACCGAATCCTCCAGCGGCTGCTGTCGGTGGTAACGCGACTACGCAACACAGTCCTAACCCAGCTTCCAATGTGAATAATGCGGAGTATAAACGAGCCTGTGATGCACTAGGTAAGCCGTTTCAAAATGAAGTTATTTATATAAACATCTTTTTGCAGTTGATCAGATATTCGCATTAAACTACGTATAACAATTGCCTACGAATTCCAAATATTCAAAGTATCAAGGATAATTCGTATCTAAAGTAGGTTTAACATTGAGTAAGGGAAAAGTAAGACCAGGTCGGCAATACACTGAAAGCGTTAAGCAATCGCGTAAGAATTTATTTTTCAATAAAATATGAAGGGATGCATGACTTGGCCGGTACCATTTTGATAACTGGTAATAATCGTACACATATGTACAACCTAATTCAGCATTGGTATTACCAAGAAAACAATTAATACTTTTTTCCGGAAGTGGCCGGTTAGGAAACATTGTTAAAAACACTTATTACCTGTATTTGATAGGTATCACATGTCCTCCAGCTCCTATGCAGAGTCCCCTTTTACCAGCCTCACAAAATAATTCTATAAAACTGCCGAGGCCGCTGGCGACGCCTCAACCATCGCAACCACCTGCTCCACCTTCGACGCCTTCTCCTAGACTAAGATCAGTTTCCCCGCAACCTCAACCACTATCTAATGACGGAAGTGCAAACTCACCTCTCTTCCCTGGTGGAGGCAATCCTAATGTTGTACTTGGCCTCGATGGAAGCGGAATTCATCCACCGACGAGCACGGGTGGTATTACTGCTTCTCCTGTGCAAGGCACGAAGGAGTGGCATCAATCTATCAAGCCTGATCTCAGAAATCACCTTGTTCATAAATTAGTGCAAGCTATTTTCCCATCACCTGATCCTGCGGCAATGCTCGACCGTAGAATGTGCAACTTAGTCACGTATGCAAAGAAAGTAGAAGGGGACATGTACGAAGCGGCTAATTCTAGGTCAGAATATTATCATTTACTCGCCGAAAAAATATACAAAATACAAAAAGAGCTGGAGGAAAAGCGTCAGAAAAGGAAGGAGCAAACAGCACTTATGAATCAGCAAGCTAGTGCTAACGCTAATAATACAAGTGCAAATACTACCGCTCTGAAACCTGCAATTCCAACTTCTGCAAGTCAACCACCAACGCAGCAACCGTCACAGCCGCTACAACCGCAGCAGCAGACGGCTGTTCCAAGAGCTCCCGTTATGCCGAATCAGATTAATCCCCAGATTCGAGCAGCAGTCAGTCGACCACCCTTCAGCGTAGC
Organism: Disparrhopalites patrizii; assembly: GCA_034698585.1. Classification (NCBI taxonomy): domain Eukaryota; kingdom Metazoa; phylum Arthropoda; class Collembola; order Symphypleona; family Sminthuridae; genus Disparrhopalites; species Disparrhopalites patrizii. Next base: position 13,581 of record JAQGBT010002719.1, on the reverse strand, counting down.
ACAAACGTCTTTAACATCCCCCTCACCAACGACAAATTCCTTTCCTCAGCCTCAGCAACCGTCACCTAATAGTATTCAAACTCCTGCTACATCTGCATCCCAACAGTTTAATGTGTTTTCGCAGCAAACAGCGCAACAACAACCTTCGCAGCAACAACCTACTCAACAGCAGCAGCAGCAGATGCCTCAGCCACAGCAACAAACACCACAGTCGCAACAGCAGTTCGACATACTTAAGCAACCCCCATCCGTTTCTACTCAGCCTCCGACCCCATTATCTCAACCGCCCGTCAATAATCGACTGTCCTTCAATGGTACTGATCTTGATAACTTAGGCTTGGGCAATCAATCGTCTTCGGTATCTGATATAAGTCAAACAGAAACAGTGGAAATTAAATCTGAAATATTAAGCGTCCCTCCATCAGAAATAAGTGAAGGAAAGCAAGAGCCACGAAATGGCGAAACTAAACCCGAAATTCGCCCGGATGGTTCTACTGCAGATGAGTCTACGGCAATGGTAATTGAAACTTCAAATACTACAGTAGTGAAAACTGAAATAAAAGAGGAAACGTCCAGTCCTATGTCTACTGCCAGTACTTCAGAGTCGATGGATGCTAGTGCGATAGGTACAAAAAGCGAGCCTCCTCAGACACCATCATCAGTCACGCTTCCACCGCCAATAGCAGTTCCTCCTGCTGCTGCTCAACCCTCTACGTCGCCTAGTGTATCATCTTCCGAGAAGAAGAAGAAGTGCCTCTTCAAACCAGAAGAACTTCGAACTTCCTTGACACCTACTCTTGAAAAGCTAATTCGACAAGATCCTGAGTCGCTTCCATTTAAACAGCCCGTGGATCCCCAAGCTCTTGGTATTCCAGATTATTTTGAAATAATTAAGAAGCCAATGGACTTATCAACAATTAGAGGCAAATTGGAAAAAGGATTATACAACGATCCGTGGGAGTACGTTGATGATGTCTGGTTGATGTTTGACAATGCTTGGCTCTACAATCGCAAAACTTCCAGGGTTTATCGTTACTGTACTAAGTTGGCAGAAGTGTTTGAAGTAGAAATTGACCCGGTGATGCAGAGTTTAGGTTATTGTTGTGGGAGAAAGTACGCGTTTAATCCACAGACACTTTGTTGTTACGGTAAGCAGCTATGTACCATTCCAAGAGACGCAAAATATTACTCGTACCAAAATAGGTACACGTACTGCCAGAAGTGCTTCAATGATATTCAAGGTGACACTGTAACATTAGGAGAAGATCCTACTCAACCTCAAGCGAGTATTAAGAAAGATCAATTCACAGAAATGAAAAACGACCATCTAGAATTAGAACCTTTCGTAGAATGTAATGAGTGTGGTCGGAAACTTCATCAGATCTGCGTGTTACACATGGATTGTATCTGGCCCCAAGGGTTCACATGTGATAACTGTTTGAAGCAAAACAATACGAAGAGGAAGGAAAATAAATTCAACGCTAAGCGTCTAACAGCAACGAAATTGGGTACATACATAGAAACACGAGTGAATAACTTCTTGAAAAAGAAGGATGCTGGAGCTGGTGAAGTTTATATACGTGTAGTGTCATCTTCAGAAAAAGTGGTGGAAGTTAAACAGGGAATGAAAACCAAATTCGTTCATACTGGTGATCTAAATGAAACGTTTCCGTACAGAGCCAAAGCTTTATTTGCTTTTGAGGATATCGATGGGACAGATGTTTGCTTTTTTGGAATGCATGTTCAAGAGTACGGGTCGGAATGTCCTACACCGAACACGCGTCGAGTGTACATAGCGTATCTCGATTCGGTGCACTTTTTCAAACCTAGACAGTTCCGAACTGCCGTATACCATGAGATTTTACTTGGTTACCTGGAATACGTTAAGCAATTGGGCTACACGATGGCCCATATATGGGCTTGTCCACCTTCGGAAGGAGACGATTATATCTTCCATTGTCACCCCCCTGACCAGAAGATACCAAAACCAAAGCGACTTCAGGAATGGTACAAGAAAATGCTGGACAAGGGTATCATCGAACGAATAGTACTTGATTATAAGGTAACTTCGCTTGAATTTTGAGTAAACTTACAGCAATACTACTACAACTCATTAATAATGCGGTTTGTAAATGTAATTGTGCAACTTTTATTAATGCTTATTTGGGTTCGTTTAGGATATACTGAAACAAGCTGTTGAAGACAATTTGACATCGGCAGCGGAATTACCATACTTTGAAGGAGATTTTTGGCCAAATGTGTTAGAAGAATCCATTAAAGAATTAGATCAAGAAGAGGAAGAAAAGAGAAGGCAGGCGGAAGCTGCAGAGGCAGCAGCTGCTGCTGCCGCTGCTAGCACTGTATGTTGGCCAGAAAATGTGATTGCACAAACAGTTTATTTTATTAATTTTCATATCCTTATTTCAATCCTGTGTTTAACACACGGCCGCCACTACTGATATTTATAATTACGCTTTCCTTATGTTTATCCAGGAGGAGATGGAAGTTGCTGGAGATGGAAAGAAGAAAGGACAGAAAAAGGCTAAGAAATCAAACAAGTCTAAAGCAAACCAGAGAAAAAATAATAAAAAGTCAAACGCACCTCAAACTGGCAATGACTTGTCAACGAAAATATTCGCTACGATGGAAAAGCATAAGGAAGTCTTCTTTGTCATACGGTTACACTCGGCCCAATCAGCAGCCTCCTTGGCGGTAAGCATATAATAAATACTTCACCATTGTTATTTGAATTGCTCCAAACGACTTGCACGTTCACCTGGTACTTTTTACTCGGCGGTAACAGCATCAAGTTTCAAATTCCTGAAATTTGATAATACATTAGTGATTGTTACATTGATGTCCAACCAATATTGTCAGGGCACTTATATATACCCATTCTAAAACAGGCGGGATAACACAGTGATAAGTTTTGATATTTGCTATTTAGCAATATTTTCACAACACCAATAAGAAACTTCATTGCTAAAATTAAATAGGTGAATTATTTTCACACACTTTCCCTCCTACCGGGAAGGCAACCCTCTCCTAATGAAAGATGTTGTCAGTGGTATTACTGGTATACTTGCAGTTGAATGTTATCAAAAGAATGCATGCTGTCTGTAATTCAAGTGTTTTGATGCTCTTTTCATATTCAATACTTCGTAAAGCACCGTGTCTCAATTTGGACTGAATGATATTTGTAAATTCGCGTTGATTACATTTATAGGTTAGAGTAAAATAGTACCAGGTACGGTAACATTAATAATGCTGGGAATAAGTCTGATTCTACCTTCAACTTTTTGTCAGCATAAAATTACCAGTATTAATATTGTATGAATGGGTGTATGTGATTGAATGGTAAATGGTAATGCCATTTTATACAGGGATTGTAATAATTTCTCCTATATGCCAGTTAAAATGCCTAAAACTACAAATCTGAACCATGAGAACCTGAAAAACGGTACATACATAAACATACATTCATTCCCAAGAAGGTCTACAATAACGTTGTTTCCCTGACTGTAGTTACGTTTGCTTTTGTTATTGTTTAATATTCATGTAAAAAAAATGTTGGCTGATTAGATACTCTGAATGCGGCTGACTGCTGAATATCTTCAGCAGTTGTGTACACCACATTGTTTATAATCCAAAACGTGCCTGAAACTAGTTGATTCCAGAGCGGTCTATGAATCTGGACTCGTTGCCATTGATAGTTCAAAAGGACGGAGCTATGTTTCGCTACTGTCCAAGTGCATAAAGTGCGGCGAAAGTGTGTTAATGGGAATTGTGGCCGACGTTTTTTTTCGATGTATACATGTGTTGTTCATAAAGTTCAGACTAATCTTATGATACATTTGTTTTTGTTTTTCTCATAGTCAATACAAGATCCGGACCCGTTCATAGCTTGCGATTTAATGGACGGACGGGACGCATTCCTAACATTAGCTAGAGATAAACATTACGAATTCTCTTCGCTAAGGCGAGCTAAGTTCTCAACAATGGCTATGCTATACGAGCTTCACAATCAAGGCCAAGATAGGTTCGTGTACACATGCAACCACTGCAAAAACCATGTAGAGACCAGGTAAGCGTTACTACTATTAAAACATCGTAAATGCTTCTAGAGTCCGTAGTGCCTGCAATCATCATATTTATGTTGATCTGGCAATAAATTCAGCCAAGCTCCTGTGTTTTCTTGATGTTCTTATCACTTTACTGAAAGTTAGCTTCTTTGAGGAGGTGCTTTAAACATCAGTTGATCAGTTTTTTTTAATAACTGCGTATTTATTATAAACGTATAAATGAAGTGGTCAAGGGCGTTACATTGAATGTACGTATTACTTGCTGTGTACATATTATGTATGCGTACGTTATAATTTTCGGACTAACGCGATCTGCTACTAACTTCCGTCATTACGAACTATTAAACTAAGCGTAATGAGTTATGCTATGTTTAGAGTCATAGAAAAAGCAAGCATGCTTGATGTTATGCTTTATTTATGACGTGCTTCTTGTCACTTCATTCAATTTTGCATTATAGTCACAGAAGTAAAGCAAAAGTATGCTCACAATTTGCTTTACTTCAATGTTGCTCCTCAGTCAACAAATCGCTTCAGCCAAATCAGAAAAAAAGTATGAGCGCGGCATGCTTGCAGTATGCCTTTGTTTCGGACTTTAAACATAGCATTAGGAGTTAAATGATTTACAACTAAATGTGGATATCTTTTTATGCAGGTATCATTGTACCGTCTGTGATGACTACGACTTGTGCGTGGGATGTTTCCAAAAGATTGGTCATAATCATAAAATGGAAAAAATGGGCTTTGATCTGGATGACGGTTCGAGTGCATCACCAAGTGACCAGAAACAAAACGATCCTCAGGAGGCTAGAAAATTGTCCATTCAGCGCTGTATACGTAGCTTGGTTCACGCGTGTCAGTGCAGAGATGCCAATTGTCGATTACCTTCGTGTCACAAAATGAAGCGCGTTGTAGCTCATGCGAAGGTAATAGCCATACTCATATTGTCAACAGTGAATTTCATACTCGAAGATATTTATATTTACATTACTAACTTATTCTTTTGTTTTTGATGTGGTGTTCTTTCTCTAGGTGTGCAAAAGAAAAACCAATGGTGGCTGCCCTATTTGCAAGCAGCTCATTGCTCTTTGCTGTTACCACGCGAAGCATTGTCAAGAAGCTAAATGTCCGGTTCCGTTTTGTGCCAACATTAAACATAAATTACGACAGCAGCAAGCGCATCAACGTTTACAACAAAACCAGCTCTTACGACGTCGTATGCAAATGATGATGCAAATGGGAGGGACGTCGACTGTAACTCCAGCACCTCCTGCTCCAGCCGCTGTTACTCAGCCTAGTCGTCCTGGTCCAGCAACACCTCAGGTAAGATACTGTCGGTTGCTAAAGTTTTGTACCTAGTAAAATCCGGAATATATGAGAAGCTTTATTTCTGCACAGTCCACTATGTAGGTAATGTAGGTATTTCGTATATAATATACGTAAATAAAAGCGTTTATGAGTTCTAGTTTTGGCCATTACTATTTACATTTACGATTATGGGTTTCATAGTATGGTAGACTGAACCTGTTGCATAATTATTACATTGTTCATTTCTGCGGGAAATGAATACTATTTCTGGGCATCATACTAAAAAGAGAAAATGTATTTTTATGTTTTATTCAGGCTGACAATGAACTTCTGTATCTAGCTTCGATTAAGGTAAAAAATAGCTTTGTGTTTGTAATCGGTGTATGGTCATTCTACAATGCATGAATTTCGAAGGTAGATTTCAAAATAAATTTTTAAAAACATATATAACGAACGTAAACGTAAGCACCTGGCGCCTACCTAGACCTACGAATTACGATTTGGTTGATCCAAATAGGTACCCCGTATAGATTTAGGTATTGTCAGTTGCAATTGTTCAAGAACTTAGGCATATTATATTATGTATAGATATTGGCCGTCGCATGTAAAATACCGTAGACATATTACAGAACAAATAACAGGTCTGAAAATCCTCCTGAATTTAAAGAGCAAGGCGTCTTTTATCTTGAAAATACAACATTAGATTATAATAAGACATATTTTTAACAGCCATTGCCCGGAAGCCTAACTCCTCAAATAACCAACCTTGGAGGTAAACCCGGCGGAGGAGCACCTCTGGCTGCATTGCAGGTAAATTTGTATTGCTGCGTAGGAGGACTGGTTACTAACTGCTTGCTGTGTTCCTCTTCCTTATTTTTAGTTTTACTTAAAATGTATACTGTTAGAGATTTATTTTATTGGACATTGATTCTGCATTTTTTACGCTTCTGTAGTAATTCTTGCTTAAAGTGTGTTTGTCTGATGTTGTACTGTGAAATAATTAAACTTTTGAGCATACATTACGATGAAACGAAATGCAGGCACCTTGAATTATTTTAGTGGTGGTGGTTTTGTCGGAGTAATTTTGTCAGATGTGTTAGTTGCGATTTGTGACATCACACTTCAATAAGCTCTCTTTACGACTCATAGGTGCATGCCGTTGAGAAAAGAGCTCTTATACCGGAGATAAAGTGTTGGCTTACTGTAAACATTACCTAATTGAGAATAAGTAGAAAACCAAAATGAATTAATTTGGTGTTATGTAAAAAATTATGGATTATGTTGAGGCATTTGCATAAGTTTTGTTACCGAAGTTTTTCTTTGTTGCTCGGTCTCAACTACTTCCTGTTCGTTTTCATAATCAGGTACCGGTTAAACCAACGATTAAATGTATAGCTTTGCAGCAAAACATTTTTTGCCTATAACATCACGAATTTTTGAAGTTTTCTGCAATATCAAAGTTCTACTTAGAATAACGTCAAAACGCATAGCCTATTACTCTTGAAGTTACAGTTTCCAGTGAAACGTTTGTTAGTGGAGGGGGAAATGGAGCCAAATACATAAATTTCTATGTTCAATAATGTATAGTTTGTCTTCATGTTATTATTTCCTCGCACACTTTTTCAGCACGCAAATTCCGACCAAGAAACTAGTGGTCAGGAAGAGAAAAGTTGTTCTACGAATAAGAAGTTGTACGAAGATGAACCCGACTCCGGCGAGGAAACTGAACGAGTTCTAATGAGTTCGGATTCTGAGCCTGACATTTATGAACACGATGTTCAAGGTGCTGATGGTGGTAGAGAGGTAAAGGGGAGAAGAATGAACTTATCCCTGAAAAATATTTCAGTAAGTCGAAATTTATTTGGTTGTGTAAAACTTGTAAGTTTAGGTTATTGGATTTTTACTAGCAATGGCAGGTGTAAAAATTGGAGTTAGGGATTGCAGTTTGTATTTGTGATAAGTGATCGAAGATTTCAATTCCATTATATTCAAAGGGTTAAAAAAGAATCATGGGGCATCTGGCAGTATACTATTTGAGACAGTTATAGGAAACTCGGACCCCATGACTAAAATTCGTTAGCTTAGCTACCAATCTGACTCGAGCACAAAAAACAATATTAAATTAATTGGATGTAGATCGGTTCATCACGGGTGTTTAACACATTTTTCGTTGGCTTTTGTAGTGCTGTATGTTTTTGTTAATATGTCTGTAATTAATTGTGAGATATTTGCTTATGTATAATAAATGCGACTGTCTAATAATGTATGGGTTTAACGTTTGTTTTCACTGTTATTGTAAATATATTGATGACTTTCTAAATATGTATAACTATGTTTATTTCATTCTGTAAAGTTGTTTTATCACAGTACTTTTCGATTTTTGCCCAATGTTTTGGTTTTTGGTGATGGTCTCTAAATAGTACCGCTAAATCCTTAATATTATTTTTGCCAGATTAACAACTGCGTCAACTTTTGTGGTATGCAACATGCAGCCTCAATTTGGCTTTACAATTGTAATTGAAACTGTTTTATTTACGCCTTAGGCTGTTCGGCAAGTGCAAGAAGACGCTGCCAGGCAACATGCACAATCTATCGTGCCTACTAATCATCAACCTGTGCCTCAAGCGCAACAACCACACCAAAGTCAAGGTCATCAGCAACATCTGATGCAGCCAATTAGTGCACCTCCTGGTGCTCCCGGTACTCCTGGTGCTGGGAATATTTTCAGAGGACCAACGCCGCAAATGAGTCCGACGCCACGGCCAACCGCTCCTGCTCCGCCATTAAGACATCCCGCTGTACTTCCGGGTATGGATCAAATGCCCCGGTATGGTCAAGGAATGCCCCCTGCCAGGCCAGTAAATAGTGTTCTCCCGGCACAACAACCTAACATGGGAATTATGCAACAGCAAGGGCAACCGCAACAACAGCAGCAGCAGCAGCAACAGCCACCTCAACCTCAGCCTCAGCCTCAGCCTCAGCCTCAGCAGCAACAACCGGGTAAGTTTCTAAATATCCCTTGGTGCGCGTGCACACTTTTGTGTTTTTTGGAATGTAACTGACGAATATTAAATGTATGTACATATATGTGACAGGAATGAACGTGCGGAATCAAGTGCGACCCGTTGGGCAAGTTCCAGGTCAAATTCCTCAAGGTCAAGTGCTTCTACATCAATTGCTGCAAACATTGCGATCTCCTACAACTAGTGAACAGCAGCAACAGGTGTTACAAATTTTGAAGTCAAATCCTCAGCTGATGACAGCCTTTATTAGACATCGACAACAGCAACAGCAACAACAACAACAGCAGCAGCAGCAACAGCAACAACAACAGCAAGCCTTACAAGCTCAACAAGCAGCTGCACAACAACAGGGAGGAGGTCAGCAGGTGGTGCATCAAGGACCTGTACAGAATTTAATGTCACCTGCAGGGATGAATCCACAGCATCAGCAAAATATTATACAAAATCAAGGTAACGTTTTAATCTAAAATGATTGAAAACTTTCTTGAATAGCATGGAACCAAATCATTAAATGGCATAATTTTATTCAGGATTAGGACCTCAAAATGTTGGAATGGGTCATCAGCACAACTTGCAGCATCCATCTGTTACTGCGCCGCATACACAAATGCTTACACCTCAGCAACAGCAACAACAACAGCAGCAACACCAATGGATGCGCCAGCAGCAACAACAACAGTTGCTAATGAGGCAGCAGCAACAACAGCAAGGTATGCCTCAACAGTCAGTGGGAAGTAATGGTGCTCAAGGGCAGCAGCAGCAGTTCCTAGCCTATCAACAGGGCAACCAAATGGGTGCTAATCAAATTGGAGCAGGCAACCCCCAAATGTCTCAGATGCAGGGATCTATGAACCCCGGCATGGGTAATCAAATGGGTTCGGGAAATGGCTCAACACTGCAAACTCAGTTACAGTCGCAGATGTCCCCCATGGGACAAATGGGAACTCCCAATGTTAATCAGTTAGGCACTCAGATAAGTAATGCAGCTCTACAATCTCAATTACAACAGCAGCGGTTTGGTGGCCGACCCGGATCTTCATCATCACCTATGGGCCCACCAACGCCAGTATCTGGTCCTAGTGCTTCTCCGAGAGCAATGCCTACTCCTTCACCTAGACCCCTTCACCCGCCGACGCCTTCACATTCTCCCCACCCTGTGGCAGGTTCGGGAACGCCACAGCTGGACATATTAGGCCATTCGCCACAACTACAGCCAGATGATTCTGTGCTAACTCATCAAGAACAATTGTCTAAGTATGTAGAGCAATTGTGACAGCGTGAATGATTGTTTAAAACTTGAGTGACATAGTTTAAATGAGTGAACATTAAACTGAACCAAGTGTAAATAATTACATACCTGGTAGATTCAAGATTCGTGAAGTTTACAATAGTTGTTAAGGTTTTTTTAGATTATATTGTTAAGAATTCCGTACGACGAGTATTATGCAAAAAACAATGTCTTAATCTACCACTTTCGAATAATAGATCATGTGCAATATACTGATAGGTTACGTAATGATTATAATATAATAATTATTATTATTGTTGTTATTTCTATGGAAGTCTGAGCCTGGATTCAGGAACGCCAAAAGACCGGAAGTGCGAGGGGCACTCTATAAAATGATTTTAAATTTTGGCTTACTAGAACTTAATTTACTGTGTGGACGCGAGGAATTGTTCTTGAATTCGGTTATCTTAACGTTTACATATAATAATAATATGTAGTAGTAGTACATACATATTGTTGTATAATAATAGATATCAGAACATTATTGATTCATCCAGTTGTAATAAAACAGCTCATATATTCGAATTGAACCTTGTTCTCGTGCAGAACTCATTCGGAGGATCACATGTAGTTTTAACTAGTTAAATAATTTACACACTAAAAGCCCATGCATTACTAATCGTTCTATTCGGAACGTAAAAACATTACGTATTGAGAATGTTTCATAGTTTGTTGTTTTGTTTTTGTTGCGTTATTAGGTCTGCCTTTTATATACAGATATTAATTGTAATACTTTTATTTTGATTTGCTTCGGTTTTTTATACGTAAAGATCAGACGAATCGGTTGCGCCTTTCATTTAGTAGAGCAGGCAGAATACCGGTTTTTTTTTAGTTTTGCTCCTGCTCATGTGTAAAGCCGCTGTGCTGCAATATTCTGAGTCTCAATTTATGTGTGTGTATATTGTTGCTGCAGTTGTAACTCAGAATACGTTGAAGTTTTCGTACAACTTGAGAAAGCCCCCATTACGATTCAATCAGGGTGCTTTTCTGTGGTTTTATGTGTTTATGATTTCATGTTATTTAACTGAGCTTTTTAAAGTTACATTGTGTTGTACATAAACTGCACAAAGCTCGTTGTCTGAAATGTGAAGCAGAGTTACGAGAAAACTATGTAGAAAAATCCATTAATCTATTCAGTTTAATGCTAGGAAGGACGATTTCCTACTCGTATTTTCAGTACTTCGTGATTGCTCTGAAATAAATTGAACATTGTTTCTAATGAAGTGTCTCGTCTGCTATACCCTTTTTTCTTTCTGCTCTGTGTAATGTTCACTTCTAAGAGCTTGCCACGCATCTATTTCCATATCCCTCAAAAACCCGCACACGCTTTTGGTGTAACAGTAATGTATTTGTTTTCCTCGAGTAGGTAACACATATTTTTTGTGGTTAAGACGATAGAATATCGGCGTTAACATGTACCTGTACCACTCAGTCACAGTGTATAAGAATGGGGGTTGTGTCATCAACATTTTTGCCAAAATCCAACACTTCCGGGAGCGAAATCTCCATCTACTAGTGCAGATTTGCAGATAGTCTCATGTACATATATATTAGTATCAACATTTAACTCAAGTTTTACCTGCCAGTTGATATCTGTCGGCTCAAAATTATCCCAACTGAGTGTCTTATAAGTTCTGGATGTGAAACCATGAATTCGTTCGAATGGGAATAATTGATTTTTACAAACACTCCACTGTTGGCATAAGTCCAATAAGAGCAGCATTGTTCGTAGTCTTTCAAGCATTAGAATCACGTTGACTTGTGTGTTTTGTCTGACGAAAACATCTCTGGATCACGAATGGTGTCAAGTAAAAGCGACCAAATTGCCTGTTTATTGCTCCTGCTAAAAAAGATGTCATATTTATCCAAATAATATCTTTATTATAGGTACTACTTGTTCGCTGTCTATATATATTTCATCATTTTGGGAGGATTAGCAAAATGCAGATGTGAGAAATCCCGGTCATGTTCGAGATTTTTTCTGCATAGTCCCTAGTCCAATACGTCGTTTCAATTCGGGACATTAAATTGCCACATATACAACCCATTAAATTATTTGGGACGATATAGAATGTGCCCTTCCCGCGCGTTTCTTGGTTAAGTATGGACTGACAGACAAATACATAAATAATATATACTTATATACGATAGGTTTCACAGTGCCCCGCAGGTGGTCTCATTCTACCTATACATTTAGGCTCCTATAATAGGGGAATAAGTTAACAAAAATAATTTTATATGGAACATCACTGCAAATACTACAGTGAAGCCAAAATGCGTTGTTCCACAGGTATAGTATGACAAATGTGCCAGTTTACGTCGGTGGGCTCATACCCAGGATTAATAACAATTGCAAATAATTATGTATAAATCATCCGTTTTGAAAAGACAAGATTGTAATCAAGATGAAGAACAATAAAACCTCGTAAAAAGTATCCATGTGTCTACCTCACATATGTACGTGTATGGAGACACTACGAAGGAAAAGAAAGAGATATAACATTTCAAAATAGTTGTTGTCCGCATTTAAAACGCATTTTGAGTCCTGGCTGTTCTTAAGAAATCGGATAGACACCGCACCGGCGGCGTTCACAGATTCAAGATAGGGATGCACTTTTATATAGAATACACCAACATAGGTAAAATTCCAGCTAGAAGTTCGAGGGGAAAGGGTTATGAAGTGTTCGTAAATGTTGACACTTGACACATTATAAGTACGTATGGACACGGACGTATACATATATTATATTACAAGTATAAGTACATTCATGGTCATTATAGAGATGGTGAAAAATGTAAAGCTGTTCGCCAATGGGAAATCATATAGTCTTCGCACACTCTCTGCATCCTGATAAATGCTCATGTTTTCCAAAATTGATTTTCTCACAGGCACTCTCGGCTTCTCGGCCAGCACTTTCACCCTTTGAAAACCCACGCAAGGATGAGAGAAGCAAACAACATGTCGAGGATGAGCCGACGAGGTACTAAATCTGAGCATATCCGCGGAGCTCTTAATACAGCAGATGACTTTCTCCACTTCTCGCGTATGCACACGTGTACGCTGAACGGAGACAATCATTTTTTGTATTAAGTCTCGCGGGACATGGTCAGATTTTGTACGGCACCCTCAGTGTCTATTGTCTATCTATTCTCCAGTCTATTGGCTCTTACGCACACTGTAAAACCCGATGTCCCTTAGCTACACAGCTTTCTCAATTTACGTAACATAAACCACCTGACTTTGAGTGTCATATCGTATGGTTGTCAAGCGTTAAAAATGAATGAAATGTCCCATGTCACATTGAATTAGTAAAAACTAAAATCAATGAAATGGTTAGTTTTGAATCCAATCCTATGACTAAGGCAAAATCATTTGAGTCCAGATTTTTTTGGGGGTTCCAGAGATTACGAAATGTATGGATCAATCAAGTCATCCTAAATGCAAAGGAAACACTGAAAAAAGTGTTCAGTGAAATCGTCATAAAATATTCATATCACCGTGTGCTATATTTTTTGACATGCTTCCTCTTGAAAGTTTTCAAGTCAAATACCTAAAAGGTTTTTTTTGGAATCGTTTAGTTCGTTATAACATTGTCGACATAATAAAAACGAACGGTACAGGTAAATGGCAAAAGCTTAGCCATTAGCCAGTAATGAGCAAACTAGTGACTTTGGTCTCTCGGGTGACATATAAAAAATTTCCCATTAGCAAAGATTGGTTCAAAAATCCGTAATTTTGATCATCTACCATCAACGGTGTGCAACCAGGGGGTTTCGGTCACCCGGGTGACCATTACGAAATTCCTGGGTGACCATTGGCCAATGCTTCAACCATTGAAAAGTATTAGTCTGGGCCTCCGAAATTTTATTTATATTCTTATAT
>JAQGBT010002718.1:0-22722 GCA_034698585.1 Disparrhopalites patrizii | reverse complement strand
GAGTTGAAAGAGAGAGAGAGAGAGAGAGAGAGAGAGAGAGAAAAAACGAATGAGAGAAAGAGAGACAGAGAGATAGAAAGTGAGAGAGAGTTGAAAGAGAGAAAGAGAGAGAGAGAGAGAAAACGAATGAGAGAAAGAGAGAGAGAAACAGTGAGAAAGAGAGAAAAAGTGAGAGAGAGAAAGAGACAGAGCAAAAGAGTGGGAGTAAAAGAGAGAGAAACGGTGAGAGAGAGAGAGAAAATGAATGAGAGAAAGAGAGGGAAAAGAGAGAGAGAGAATGGCGTGAGTAAATGTGTACGTGGTTGTGATACGTGCAAATGCGAAAGCATGTACATACATACATGCATGTGTCCGTATGTATTCACATGTATAGATTTAGCTGCACTCACGGATTTGGCTGGTAAAGAAAAAAAAGTTTTTTTTTTCCCCTGGACTTTTACTAAGTTGAGAAGTTAGCCTGCGTTTTTAATGCGGGGTAAATTGGAAGTACGTGCGTTCTATATGTATATATCTGTCCTTGGCCCTTTAGATTATGGGACTGACATTCCTCGCGGCGGGGACTTCAATTCCGGATCTGATCACGAGTGTGATCGTGGCCAGGAAGGGTTTGGGTGACATGGCCGTGTCCTCGTCTGTGGGCTCAAATATCTTCGATGTGACCGTTGGGCTTCCACTCCCCTGGCTCCTGTACACCATTTTCAAGGGAGAGGCCGTCGCTGTGTCTGCCAAGGGCATGATCTGCTCCATCACTATTCTTTTCGGTAAGTCCATTACGTCTCTTTTACCTTCTCACTCAGCATTCTCTTATTCTTCTCCCCGGCCAACCCTTGACGTGCTCAGGACATTCCCGAGGTAACCACCCGTGTTTCGTTTGAGGCTTGGATAGCAACAAGAGGCAAGGGATGTTACAGGGGAACGTGATAGGCGGATTTCGTTTGGTTGGATTCAAAGAATTTAAATTCTAGGAATCAGAATTTGAGGGGGGAGGCAGGAAATATGCTTGTTTCGTTCTTCTAGCGGAGGAACAACATCTAGCGGAGTCAACAATCCTTTTAGTCAAGGGAATGAAGTTAGTCAGTTACGAAAGGGAATGAAGTTACGGATCTTGCGCCGGACAAAATTCAATAAAGACCGGTTAGAAGAAATTAGAGTGGCTTGACGTCACCGGGAGACACTTGTCAGACTCTTTACTTCGTGACATTTTCTGAACAAATTTAGATTGAAAAGTGCTTAGAGTGAATGAAACGAGTAAAAATAATTTCCGTTTGTATTTTCGTCCCTTTTCAAAGCACAGGAAGTGGTCAGCAGAGGACTCCCAGAGATTTATCTCTATTTTTGTTCTTTCTGGAAAGGTCCAGAGAAAAAAAGTTTTCTTTCTCCTCCCCCCCCCCACATTTATTTTTACACACGTAGCAACTATGACAAAAAAAAATTCATTCCCACAGAAATTTAGAGGCCATTAATCGGCGCGGGAAAAAAATTGGGAGCAAATTTAGAATTCCCCCCTCGAGCCTGCTGGAGAACCTCGTCTATATTTAGAACCAGACTAAGTACGAAATATCCGGATACTTGCAAACATGTAGGACGCCCTCAAAAAAACCGTTTTTTTCACATATGTCACCAGGCACTCATTAATAAAAAAATCCAGTAATTTTCAAGGGATTGCGAATGTATAAGAAAAGTTGAGTAAAATAATTTTCTGCACTCATTTTTTGACGCAATCAAAATGAATTAGGACAGCCTTGGCATTATTTTTTTTTTCTCCTCCCCTCTGACGTGCTCCACACATTGACCTCTTAAAGGGGGTGTCAGAGAATTGTCTCGAAAGAAAAAAAAGTAGTGAAAGAAAAAAATATAATAATATGAAACACGCATAAAAACCATCTCTCTTGTGTCTCTAAATGCAGGAATGCTCTGCTTCGTCGTGTTTTCCATCATGGCGTTCCGCTGGAGAATGAACAAAGGGCTGGGTCTCGTCATGTTCGTCCTGTACTTCATCTTCCTCGGAGTCTCACTTCTCTTCGAGTACAACGTCCTCACATGTCCCAGAATTTTTGAATGAGAGTGATCACTCCCATCGGCAAGGGAAGCACACCAAACACAGAGAAAGCGGAAAAGGGAGAAAGCAAAAAAAAAAAAGCATCTGCGAAAATCCATTTTCTCTCCATACAAATTACAAAGGCATACTATATCCCCTTATTATATTACTCTCGTAAAAAAAAAGGGAAAGACCACCAAAATATTCCACAGTCCTCCTTCCAACGCATTGACGCCATTTAGTTACATAATGTACATCTAATGTAATTGTGTAATGAAATACTCTCAGTTCAAATTTTCTTTTCAATCATTGATTTACACGAAAAAAATTTTTTAGAAGGGACAAAAAAATCCAGGTGGATAATATTTTGACCTTCCTCCAAAAAAAACTAAATCCTTAAGTTTTCCAAAACAAATACTCATCATTATCATCATAATCAATTCTTTCAACGAATCACTATCATACGCAATCCCATTCCAAATCTCCTTTCCCCCTAAATACATTCCAATATCATTAACACCGGTAGAATATACTACTCTTAATGTATTATTAAAATTCCGTTATGAGCGCATATGTATTATTACATGTCAATATAATCCTTTTATGACCATCTCCCAATCTGAATACGATGGACCACCATTATGGACTGTGGGTGGCATTAATACTCTTTTGTAGACCAAAAAGAAAGCGAAAAAAAAATTCTTATGGGATATAAACTTGGGGAAAACCTTCAAAACGTGGGGAATCCACAAAAAAAAACGATTAAGCCCACGTTCCTGGTCAATCCCCCGAAAACAATGGAGAAAAAGTGCAATTGGGATTACTGGGGGGAAAGTCAAAAAATAATTTATTTAAAAAAGAGAATTTTGCATTCCCTCTCAAAGAATTCTTACGATTGGGACAGTGAAAGGAATGATCATAGTGCAAAAATTTTAAAAAAACCTACAATAGGATGTAGTAGCATACATAAGAAAAAAATATATAATGGATAGGGAAAGTGTTGTAAGCATGTGAAGATGAGGGAAAAAAGATTTTTTGATTACATTACATAATTTAGCAGCCCATTATGGTCATTATCATTGATCGTACAACAGTAATAATGAGGATAATGGGAACCCATACAAAAGAAACTGAATCAAGATTAACTAATCATAGATAGTGTACATAATACTAATCATAGCTAAAATAGAGGCTTATTCAATATTTCCTCTCTCTAGCTTATATTCTCTCTGTTTCTCTCTTCAAACTTACCAAATAGTGTCCTACATTAGAATCTTCACATATTACATAGTCAAAAACAACCTTTTAGATTTTATTCTTCTCTATACAAATAAGCATATTTATCTATAAGAAAAGATATTATTCTTGTCCCTTTTCTTGCCTTTAAAAAAACTGAAGATTACCAAGACTATAAAAATTACATGTGTCCTCCCAGCTCCTCGAAGACAAAAAAAAACATTAACTCCAATGACGACGGCGACGACGATGAATGAAGAAGACGGAAAAAAAATGTTTGGAAAAAAAAGGTAGACGAAATAATATTCCATTAAAAATATATTAAATTTACATATTACAAAAAGCAAATCTCCGGAATAGAGCAGCGGAAGGAGATGGGACCGGGAAATTGGGACAATTTTGATCATTATTACAATACATTTATCATCATCATATAAGATGGGGGAAAAAATTTGGAACAAAGCCATTTCATTACGATTCGGATTAATGATAATAATAATTAATGTACGCGCATTATCAATACGATATATTCCCGCCCCCTTTCAACCTATTCTTATGACATTTACGAGACATTCATTTGCCCTACTTTGTCCCGGTAGCTTTGTATCCTATATTTTTTTTCATTTAAATTTCGTCTTGGGAGGGGAACCATACCATACGGTAGGTACATTGACAGTGTATACATACATAATGCAAGGGGACGATGGTGTAGGTATAAATACAGGGGAAATTGCTTCTACTTTCTCCCCGAGACCCATTTAAATGTGTACACGCGTCTCCTTGCCCACTGTGTGTGTGTTTGTCGGTCCAAGGAAAAAGCCCCGAAAAAGGTACTGTGTGTACTATTTGACCATATTGGACACAAGTAGACTGACACACATGTTCTATCATTGCCTTACTTGTCCGAAAGGCATTTGTACCTATAAACTGTCTTTCCCCCTCCACCGTCAAAATCATGGACATGTGTAGCTCTTTTGTCTTGTTTGTATGCAACATATTTCCTCCTATCTCTATCCATTACCGAGAGTCTACGTCCCTCCCCAGAGAATCTATTTACCTCGTCTTACCTGTGCAAAAATCCAAGTAAAAAAAAAATATGGTGCGTATACATATGAAATAAATGCAATTTATGAAACCCCATATGTAATACATGTGAATTCTCCTCCCTGTACGAATGTGTTTACGAAGGGTCCGACCTGCCCTTTGGGGAGTTTGGGACAGATGACGTAGGATGGCGTCAAAGGGTTGTGGATATCAAAGCAAATATAGGGAGGAGGACACATGAATTGCTTTGGGGGAAAGTTAGACATAAACTTGTAGCTAAAATATGAAAATTCCTAACAAATGTCCTCTCTTTTGCTATCCATTTACAAAAACCGGTGACATTTCAAAGTGTGATTTCTCTCTTTATAACATTTCAAAAAATATATATATTCAACTCTATAGGGCATTGATAAATTGTGTGAGAAAACAAAAAATTATTCAAAAACTATATTCAGTAAATTAGGGATATTATATATTTCAAATAAAATATTATGTAGGAAGAGACTCTATACAAAAAACATTTCAACAAATTCTATATATATACTTGTAACATATATTTAATGAAACTTTTTTGACCTGGACTTTTTATCCATGTGACCTGAGCTCCGCGTGACCATTGTATGTTCCCACATGCATATTCATTATTTACCTGGCGAACGCAAAACGATAAAAAATGACGAAAAAAATATTTAAATTTTATGAAATCATATAATGCTACACAATTCTCTGGATTATAATGACGTTAAACGGTAATTACTACGGTATCACCGCTGCTCTTTAATTGTTTGAAGCCTCCCTTTTACCCATTTTATGAGTTTTGTTACCCGCCACCAGAAAAATATCGAAATATTATCTTGATAGAGATTATGTACCTGCATGTTCTGATGCATCTACACCTTCCTGTGTGTACATACTGTACATAATTATATTAATTATGCTGTATTTGTATTCTGGTATATAGGGATATATCTTTAAAAACTTTTTTTTTGCACTGGCACCACTCCAAAGACCTTTTCCGGGTATTCCAGGAAAGGCCGTGGTTCAGGCCGTCTATTATATGTTGCAGGCAGCCACCTATAATTTATAGGACAGTTATTGAGTGCTTTTTATTTTTTAATTACTACCCCAGCCATTCCTACTGGAGTCTCCAGTAGTATTAAGTGTAAAGGGGAGAGAACAGAGAATATATTATTAAATCTATAAAAAAAATATTAAAAAGCCGTGACAACTGAACAGTAGCGAGATGAGGAGGAACCGCGCACCGCGCCCTCTAGCTAGTCTGATCCTTATTACTTATCACCCAAAAGCGTCTATAAAAAGTACTCGATAACTAAGAAAAAAATTACAATTAACATTTTATCCGGTCAATTTCAGCTATATAGTTAAAAAAAATGAACCCTACATATTTCAGAGAAAATGCTGTGTGTGCGAATTTTTTATATGTATAGACTTTGGGGGCTAAATATCCTACTAAAATAGACGTGGCTAATTAACCATTTATTAGTTGACTTCGGAAGGAGAAGGTACTACGCAGAGATCATTATTACTATAATTATTATATCTAAAAAGGATGACGTATATGCCACATATGTATATGTGGAGGAAATCGTGGTAGTAAAAAAAGTACATGTTGAAAAATATATATATATAAACGTCAGATTGACATTCTTATTAGACTTTCTCCTCCTCCTTAACTCAAGGGGAGGAGTCCAGGATAAAAGATTTTTTCTAAAGGTAAACGTGTACATAACATTGCAACTAATTAATTTTAATCAAATCTTTTATGGTTGCTACTATTAGTAAATGTTTAAAAAAAATGGAAAAATCTAAAAATTCCCCCATCCTCCAAAAAAAGAAGACATTTTTTGAAGGAGAGAAATCTCCAAATTTGCTTCTGAAAAGAAGATAAAACTTTTCTCGTAGATTTTTTAGTACAAGTGAATTCTACAACAAGTTTGGAAGAATGAAGGTGATGAAGATTACTACTTATTAATTATAAACCATTGATAAAACTACTTAAGTACATTTAAATACATTATAAATCTATAAAGTTAAGGGTCTGGACTTATGAATTTCTTTCAGTTTGTATTCATCTGAGTTACACAAAAAACTCACTATTTGTAGGGGTCCAAATTGATTTATCACTAGCATCTCTAGTATTCTAGTAAACTAGTAATCCAGTCGTCAAAAGCTGTGATTGTGCCCCGTATTAAATTCATTAATTTAATTATTAGTATTCTTCTTATCGCTCATTACCTAATTTAATATTTTTTTGTATATATTCAATTAACATCAATTTAATAGTCATTAATTTTATTTTGATTTTAGCCCCACAAATATTAGCCCTCGTAGAACATTTTTCTCACCCTGCCCCCACAAAAGGCGAAGGGATTGACGCACAAAAGCGACATGTATACATACATATTAAATTGCTTTTGTTAATTGTAAAAGAAACTGTAAATACTTAAAATTTGTTGAGACCACAATTTTACATTTGTATTATGTGTACCATTAAATTTCCCTTTATTTACTCCCTTTTTTCTTTCTTCTCATAGCCTTTGTCAGTTTCCTTGTGTAGCCCTCAAGACTTTGCCAGGTAAATTATAGAAATAGTGCTAAACAATTCCTCTGAAAAAATTGTGAACCAACGATATTTACCCAGAAAACCATAAATTCCTGGACATTGAAACAAGTGACACAATTATAAAGAAGGGGGAATGACAAGAATTTTTTAGTAGTGAACAAATATGTCTGATATATTTGTATCATTTCTATATGTATTAACATTATCGAAGGAATGATATGATGCCCTTTTACTTTTACATATTGACTGTGACATACATGCAATGTGTACGTTTAGCGTGTGTGCGGATGTACTTGTAAGGAAACAAAACACCAGTATTGCTAGTTTGTAATTTATGATGACGTCTTACATACATAAATGACATGATGATAGTACATAAACCCTAGCCATGTATGACGTAAATATGTATAACCTCTCCTAAATACATACATCAAGTCTATATCCATTATTCATGGACTTGGAGTGTGTGTGTGTGTACAGAAGCAAATTTGTTTTTCTTCTGGGACAATTTTCCACCACACAATTTATGATTGTTGCTATTATTATCTACTTGTATACACGGATGGCAGGTGGTTTTTGAAAAGGTTTTCAAAAAAAAATGGAACAAAACTCATTCAAGAGGTTATTGATGGGAATAAATACGTATAAGAGGTATGCATCCCGGTGTAGTACATACATATGCACACAATCGCTGTGAGGAGTAATAAAAAAAAGAGAAAAAAGAAGTGAGTTTTTAGAAGATTTGTAGTAATCTCATTCATATTATTCATTAATGATAAACTTAATGGTATAATGTTATAATTGTTGTACATATTAAATTATACGAATCCCCCTCCTTGACTGCTCCTAACTACTATTACGAATACATATGATTAAGTACCTTCAAAAAAAAACTATGAAAGAGACATTACCACTTGAAAAAAAAATGTAACGACTTGATTTTCTCTCACATTCCTTCCTCCGCCTTTCTTACCCGAGAGGAAGAAAGTACTAAAAAAATGATGTATGTACCTTTATTTAAATATATATACATATATAAAGAAATCATTGCGTCTGTTAGATTCCTTTGATTCATTATTGTAACACATGTGGTTATTATAACGACAACATTGGTTCGTTGACCAAGATTCTATTTTAAAAGAAAAAAAACAAATGCAAATTACTATGTATATCGAGGCAGAGTTGAGAAAGGTGATGATTTACTTCTTATTACGGTTATACTTTTACTCCTATTTTCACACATCCCGGAGACATTTCTGGAGGGATAATCCGAACTTTTCTAGAGAATTAGCAAAACTTAGTGAAACATTTGGGGGGTAGCGAGTTTTTTTTGTTAGGTTTTACCTTCTGTTTTTAAATTCAGGAATCCGAACGCACAGGAACTGGTGCGGAGATGTTACCCAAAGGCTAAAAAAATTGGTATTGAGTGCTCTCAGCCAAAGTATTAAATGTGAGAAGATATACGTACATACTCGTGACTTACAAGTCTTCCCTCTTTAATGTTAATAATGACAAGTCGTGCTACGTTTTGCGGAGTTTGGGACATGACGACAGAGTTCCGTCCTCTCATCTGACGTACACAATCAACAAGATTAACAAGATACAAAAATATACTATTAAATATAATGATCGTAACGATTTTTTTCTGAAAAAGTGCCTCGTCCATTGAACCATATTTTTTTTTATTTTGGGAGGAAAACTAGAAACCAAAAAGATCAGGTTGAATTTATAGTAATAAATAGGCACAAAAATCAATTTCATTTTACACCTAATTTTGTTAACACTTAATTTTCCCTCGTACCGTGGTTGATTGTGATTGAAATGTGGGTGAGGAATAGCGGTAATGGAGTAAATCATCATTCGCGGTGATATTTGGCGTGGGAGTGCTACGGAAGAAAGTAAATACTTTAGGATGTTATGAAGTGGTATAAAGGGAAAGCGTGTACATATATATATATGTACGGAGAAAAGGCTAACGAAAACATTTAGGTATGTGTTAACATGTAAATAAATAAAAAGGCACAGGAGGCTTCCCAAATGATCAGGTTGACTACTGAATAGTATTGGGATTGCAATCCGAATGGAGATATTAAAATGGAGAAAGTGAAGGGAAAGTTATATGTCTGTAGGATACGTGAGGGGATCAAAGAGACAAAAGCGATTTTTCTTTTGTAACAATTTTATTTTAGTTGATAATAATAAGCGATTATTACTACTATATTCTATAGCAAGCATATCCTTGTACATACATTCATCCCAATATAATTGGTTTTTTTATACATCAATTTTTGGACGGAAATATTCCATATGTGTATGTATTTTATCCTCCTCCAAAGCAATTTATTAATGTTTATATTGTTAATTTTTATTTATTTACTTTGCTGTTACGTGATTATTTATAATACTATTATAATTTTATTTATTTTAACAATCAATAGCTCCCAAATCCAAACTGAATGAATTTTCCTACCACTTACTCATTTCACCTACCACATGTACCGGTTACAACTAGACTTAATGGAGGAATTCATTTCTTTCCCCACACAAATGGGGAAGACATTAATGTTACTTATGTATGTACATTTTTTTCTGAACTGTACACAGTCGTTACCAAGTTTTAGAGAAAAAAAGTAAATATATGATTTTTCTCCGCAGATAAAGTGGTAATGTGTGTGCTGAAGTTTTTTTAAGAGTAGAAAATCATAATGTGTATATATATATACATTAGTGATTTAAACAAATAAACTACATGTAGCATTATCAACAGATTTACGTTTTTTCTATCATGTTGAAACTAATATTAAGCATGTTGAAATAAAAAAAAATACTTTCCTATAGTCTACCAGCTTAGAATACTGTATACAAACATAGTATATACACATGTACATACAAAAGAAGGTATTGGTTTTATTTTCTCTTATACGTACCATTACACCGTTAAGCGTGGTTTCATGGGCGTGATCTGCCGCATTTACAGTTAAGTTGTGATTATTCTAATAACAGTTAATTAGTGTTATCTGTACATTGTATCCTATATAATTGTATGGTTAATTCCACATGGTTTTGAATGAGAAGATTATAATCCAAAGAACTAATTTATATTACGAATATATTTACACATTAAATGTTTTCGCATTACCAGTAATTATGATTGTTATTATTATACTTATGATTACATCATCATTAATATATATACAACATTAGTTAACCTGAGAGAATAAGTACCTTAAGCACTCTTTAATTGTAATTTAAATCCTATTACAAGAAGGAAAATAAAGGAAATAAAATCTAAAATCCTATTGTAGACTTGAAACCATTCATTTCTCCCACATTTGCTTTCATCCTAACCCATTGGCCGAGAGCACGCATTTACGACAACTTCTGTTCTCATTTGTAACACCAGAAAATCTCTATTTAATAACGACTTCTCCCGTTGATCTGCAAAACACTCCGAAAAAGGCACCAATCCGTGCTGCTAGTAAGAAGTACTGAAAATAAACTTGCATATTGAATTATTTACGAAATACTTTGCGGTGTTATCTATAACTATACATAGAGAAAGCCCAGGTCCAGAGCAAACCAACAACCAACTGAACCACCGTTTCTTCAAGTAGCTCTAAATCTAAATCACGCAAAGGCGCCAATTTCAAGTCCATCCGGAAGTATGAATTTGGAAAAGCCGACAACGGAAGATGGAAGCACCTAACTATTCTTCGTCTCCTGTCATTTCCCCTGGTTTTCACCCGGTGGCAGGCATTACCACCGTTCTTTTGCGGGAAGATTCATCGTTTGTATTAGCCTTCCACTGGAAGACGCCGGCCAGTATGGAGAAAGGGTCTCGTCGTTTTACATTTCATTTAGCCGAAAATTCGGTTTAAACTTTATGCAGTCTCAATGCGAAGATTAATTCTTTTTATCTATACTATTGGCAATTCTCAGTAAGCTTTCTTTCGGAGAAAGCGTTCTTCTCACGTTTGCCTAAAACCTTGCTTTACCATGAAATACAAACCGTTTTATGAACATGCTGAGTATATGCTATAAATCAATGTATAAACACAATTCCACCACTTTTTTTTATCTTGGTAATAATAACTGCAATTTATTATTATTTATCTCTGAATAAGTACATCAGTAATTATAATAGTAATTGTACAGGAGAGAAAAACCTACCCTTTCCTTGAATATTTAAATTTTTTGGAGTTAGTATATAGTATAGTCGCATGTATTATTGTAAGTCTTGCCATTAGTCTACACACACACACACAAGCACTCCTTATCAACAATTCAAGACCAAAAAAGTTGAATCATCAAATGTTTATTAGTCACGTAATCAACTACCACGTTTACTGCATTATTATTAATATTATATTCTTATTATTATACTAAATTTTATAGTTTTCTTTGCTTTAAAAACACACCTCAGCGCTATAAGTACTTCTTCTGATACTACCGTGCACTTTCAATTCGTTAGAGCATATTTAATTATTGTTACTAGTATTATTCAATCGTTCAACAGCAATTGCTGTCGTCAATCATCGGATTTTTACACATGTTGAAAGGTTATTTCTTCCTTACGCAAGTTTCTCGTATATTAGAGTAATGCTTATCGTATAATTACTTAATTTATTATTGTTACTTTACAAAAATCATCAATACTTTTCACACTGGGAACGATTATACCGTCACTTTTCAGCTTTTCTCTCCCTCTTCAACTATACGCTAAGACATAGATATTTGATTACCTATTAAACTTAATAAGAATAAATGAGCTACACTATGTTCTACGAAACTATCTATAAAGTATAAATCTATCTCCACATTTTGTTAGTTTACTCTTCATACACAATTCAAAGACAACGTAGATAAACATACGTGGCCAAAGACATTTCTTAAAATATTGAAAAAATAGATTTCCGCACAATTAACACATTCACTCATCACATGACGCTCTCATAAACTTAATTGTATTTAGTTAACGCATGCAGTGTAGAACTTGGCTTTGTCACAAACCTTCACTTTGTTTCTTTTTTAAATTACTAACTCAAGCACGAACTTGACACAGAAAACACCTGTTTATATTTATACCTTCCTTATTTGGAACTGCGATATTCTTTAATAATAAGAGTCAGTTGTGGTACTAGGCTCGGTAGGTAGTAGGTACTAGGTACTGACACAGCCGACATAGTTTTATTAAAAATTATAATCAAACCTTAGGTCGAGAAAAAGGCATCTTCATAATCGTTCTTTTAACAAAGTACACTACTCCATACGCGAATCCCTTAGCTGCCATTTGTAATTGTACAGGTAAATGTTAATTGTTATAAAAACTAGTAAATGAGCATCAAACTACAAAATCGGGTATTCTCAGTCTGCCTGCCTTGACAAATACTCAATCCATTGAAACGCAACCACCTGCACCTTCAAAAAGCGTGAATCATATACATATAGCAAAGAAACAACACTATGATGCGAATATGGTTTGAAGCAACATTATTTTTCATGATTAAAATTCATGTAATTCGAAAGCTACCCCTGGTTTGTGGTCACATGAAGTATGAATCAGGACCCATTTACTTATTTATACTCGGTTACTATTTTTTCCAATAATTTTATAACACTTACATAAATTCAACACCGGCAATACTTGATCTCTGGATTGAATCAAAAACGCAAAACACGAAGATTCCAACTCTATCTAAAAATTCTACAAATTATTACATTTTTTACATAAACAACATATAGTACATGCTGTGCTTCTAAACAATTACATAATGCTACTACAAATCCGTTTACTGTACAAGCAACTTTTGTTAGCGAAATTCCTGGCCATCTGCATATTCGTATTTGGATGAGACAAGCAACTATAAAAATTCCGATTAAAAGAAATTGGGCTTTAATCTACGTTAAACTGCAGCTTCATGTGGGACAAAAATACTTCCTCTTAATTAAACCAAAACTACACATAGTGATTCACAACTCTTTCCCTTTCTCAAATCCATTCGAATCCAATTCTATATTTGAATCTGAACTGATAGCAGTCGGGGGTTAGATAATTAGAATTTTTGAGATTTTTTAATTTACGTGCAAAATCGCACGAAATCAAACATTGTTTTATATATTTCTAACTTAGCAATGGATCACCCTGATTGCTTTTTTCTGCATCAAAACAAGGTAAAAAGACTAGAGACCTTAATCCAAAGCTTTTCGTGTGAAGTTGTGTTCCTACTCAGTTTTTTAATAGGTCTTCATCTTGTTTTCGGCTACAAAAATTACGTTTAAAAGTTTTAAATCTTCAGTACTCAGTACATAATATAAAAGCCATCTGCATCACTGATCACTGACACTCAAGCACAAACGGATATGCATAAGTACATATAATTTACCATTAAAACAAGAGATCAAACCATTCCATGTTTTAGTAACCTAATATTGATGAACAGGGCAGTTTTTTCGCAACAAAAAAAACAAGCAATACATAAAAAATATAGCAACAGGTTTATATATATATATATAATACATACTACCTCTATGAACTTACTTACACAACAATTGGCTTAAAAATTCTTTGATCCTTTTCCCACTGCTCTTCTAATAATTCTCTTTCGAAATCTTCAATCCATAACATCCAAATAATTGAACAAAATAGGTACAATGAACATTTCCACCGGTCTAGACAGTTGAACACACAAACATTCATTAAACCTACATAAAATAAAAAACGCACGTCCTAATCCTTTAAATACATCGTAAAAGTAATCGACGAAATATTAATTCATAATAATAACTAACACCATCATCACAATAAATGCTTTACCAGACAGAGGCAGCAACACTTAGCTTACGCAGCCGAGCCTTAAAAAAATATTCACAAGAAAATTCCCCATACGCAACCAGAAAAAAAAGAAACATGCAGTGATCTGTTTACAATGGAGATTAATAGTTTTTGATTGTTATACCTTTGAATATACATCTACTCCCACCTGAAACAAAAATAACAACTGGCAAAATTAAATGATTTGTTGGATAATTACCAACAAATGCTTGCAGACAGTTTGTTAGCAAATACCAGTAAAAATCTTGAATTGGTCGCTATACCTGTATTTTTGTTACATAAAAAAATTTAATTCCAAGCCAGTTCCTTTTGTTTTCGTTCAGTTTAGGTCACTTTGAAAATTACAGGGACAAAAATAAAAATAAATGACTTTTAGCCAAACAAAATTCTATTTACAATTCTTCCGAGGGAGAGAGACCGAGATTGTGTGTGCTCCATTTATATAAGCTATAGAAAAATGTACATTTAGAGGGTGTATTATTATTATTGTTTAATACCATTCAAACGACAACTAAGCTACTACCAAACAAGCTTGAATGTAATTTTTTATTAATAGGATTTTGCTTCGAGCAAAAATTTCAAGGTTTTCACTCTTCCAGTTTAGTCCCTATACAAGAGTTGTTCACTCTAATTTGCCTCTTTTCTACGATTTAATGACAAACCTTAAAATTAACTAAATTTATTTTAACTAACTTTATTTTTGAGCTATTTTAAAATGTACAGACTTGTCATCCTTGAAAATAATTTCAAAGAATGATCATATAGAAAAAGAGGTTCCCACCCTTTTTTTTAGGTTTTTAATATGAACTATCTTTAATACACGAGACAGACACTACTACTTACCTACGTATATCCTTTTTTGGTGTTGAATTTGACAATTTTCTTCCTTTTTAACCCTATTTTTATCTAAATATTGATAATCATTTACGCTATAAATTTGTTTTTTAAGTATACAGGGAATGATCACGAATTGAGAAATTCACATTTTCGTCCTTTTTCCAATTTTTATTCCTTTTGCGAGTCAATCCGGCCATCGTCTTAATTGTATTTAACCTTACACTTTGTAAATCTAAATTTTAAATATAATTATACCTACACTACACTTCTATTTATTTTTTACAAAAACAAAAACTTACCAAGAATAAATAGTCGATGACAATGTAATAAATGTAAATATATTTTGTTGTCATTTCTTCTAGGCGAAGATTTTGAAAAAGGTCCTTAATTTGCCACTAAATATTTGTTTTTATTATTTTAATTACAATTTAAATAATAAAACACTTCTACATTAGTTTTACTATTTTTTTGTAAAACCAAAAAATTAAGACAAAAAGACAATTTTCACAAGGATTTTCTACCTTATTTGAAAATTGACACCATTTCGCCTGCAGTTGACGGCACAAGCCGTCCGAGGGCGCTCAAAGACGCTTTCACTGGCAATGACCAAACGTTTATTCCCTCTCAAAAAAAAAAGCAAGAATAAAATGTTTTTTATTCATTTTACAGAGGTTATCATAGGTCATCCTTCTTTACTTTTTTATACTAATTACGATTATATATATTGTACATTACTTGATGAGATAATGATATTGATGATGTATTTTTTACTCGTTTTTTATACACATTTCTTCATTTCAACTAGACCACAAGAAAAGGAAAGAGTTGGAGATGAAAGAAATATTTGTGGGTCATTTTGTCCTGCTTTTTTTGTTGTTGTTGTCCTTACTCATTAATTACAACTAATTAAAATTATCCTGTAATACTTACACGTTACTTACAAAGTTCCTTTCTTCATAGACATTTCCTATGGATGTAAAAGGGTCAAAAATGATTAACATTTAAAGTAAAAACCAGTGGTTCGTTCGAGTATTTTCATTCACTTGGCAATTTATATTTTTCATATAGTACGTAATTATCTCTAGACGCAAAAAAAAGAAAAACGACAGATTACACTTAATACATTCATATCTTTTTAAGGCTTAAAAGTGTGTAATATTCTTATAGTAATGTAATCTTTTCTCACAAACTTCAACAATAATTGGCTTTTTTTCTGTAACAAGGTTCTCACCTTATTTTGACCAAAAAAGGGCATTTTTGCTTTCTTTTACTACGTTTATAATTCTATATTTCGACAGTATTTTCTCCTTCCGAGTTGAAGACATCATCGTATTGCGGCTTCATCATGAGATTTTTTTTTCTGAGTCTCTTTTTATTCTCTTTTGGGGGGAAACAATTAGCAATCTGCTTTTTTTTTTGGCTGAGACAGGAAGTACAGATTTTTTGGA
This sequence comes from Disparrhopalites patrizii, assembly GCA_034698585.1. Taxonomy (NCBI): domain Eukaryota; kingdom Metazoa; phylum Arthropoda; class Collembola; order Symphypleona; family Sminthuridae; genus Disparrhopalites; species Disparrhopalites patrizii. The sequence continues at coordinate 6,703 of JAQGBT010002718.1, read as the reverse complement.
AAGTATCGAATTTATATTGTTACGGAAAAATATATAAAGGGCTCAGTTGGGGACAATAAAAGTATGAAATTGATAGATAGAATGAAAGAGAGGATGAGAGGAAAATCAGATGGAATAATGAGAGATTTTAATGAGATGAGGGGACAATTAATTTTGTTTTTTTTGCCTCGGTTCTATTTTTGGGACAATTTTAAGAATTATGAGCCTGGAGAGGGAAGCCGAGGGAGCGGGCATCGAGTTGTCGGAGCAGAGCCTGGGAGAGGTCGGACTGTTGACTGAGAATGGAGTCAAGGTGTTGGTGGTGGTTGAGCGCGGCGGAGGCGGAGGAATGGTGCGAATTATGAAGATTGTTGAGAGGATTGCCATGATTGGATTGTGGGTGAAGACTGCCGCTGCTGCCACCACCATTTTGCATCGACGGAGAATTGTTTGCACTACTCATGCGAATCTCAAGGGCGGAATTCCTGAACTCATGATGACCCCCATGAGGGCCACCACCCGGCTGGGACAAACTGAGGCTCCCCGCATTCAAGTGACTGACATGGTCCCCCCCATTGTGATTATTGCTGGAAGCATAGTCCTTCCCATTACTCGTCCCCGTAGGACTATTATTATTACTAGAATTAGAATTATTCCGGCCACTGTCCACAGCCAGTCGAATGGCCTCCGCCGCCTGGGACCTCAGAAGAGCCTCGGCCTGGATCCGCATCGACTCCTGAGAACTCATCATCTCATGACCCTGCGCTACCTGCGCCGCCTGAGCGTGATGATGGATGAGGGAGCGGATGTCATTTTGTCCATGACCGGAATGTCCGCTCCCCCCGTGGGACAGATGTCCCTGGGAACCCATCATGGCCGCGATCTTCATCGCATCCTGGATCTTGGGCGACTGGAGCATGGACACGGCCGAGGCGGACGTGGCGGAGCCATTCTCGGCCGCATTCAACAAATGGTGGGGATGGTGGTGGTGGTGATGGGATTGTTGGGGTGGCGGCGGGTTGTGGTGATGATGATGGGGGTTGTCCCGAAGCCCTCCTCCCGCTCCCCCACTGTTGTTATCTGCTGATTGAGTTGAAGCATTGTGAAGGACTGACTCATACTCTTTGCTACTACGCTCCATATTAATAAGGCCGTTGTTGTTATTATTTGTGGAGGAATTACTGTTATTGGCATGAACCCTCGCATCCAGCGGCCCGCTCACCGGACTCGACATGGACATTCGGCTATGCTGAAGCACGGACGTGTGCGACACCCCCGAATTCGTGTCCAAAGGGGAGCTCAGCCGACCTGAGGATTCCGAGCCGGAAGGGGAGGCTGGCATGGGCAGGAGTGAGCCCAAGGACGTTGGTGTCAGAGATTGCCCCTGGAAATATTGGAACACTTTTTTAGTAACTCCATCTCTCCCAACCTTTCTCTCTTTACCCTTATAATTCTCTTAAATATTTTGATTTAATCATCCACCTCCATATCATCTCCATAAATTGGAATAATATGTATATTGTGAAGAGGCTTACGAACAAAAAAAAAATGTAAATGAATAGTTACAAGTAGTAATTATGGAGACAAAAAGAGTTCCTATCTTTTTCATCCATCGTAAGGAAATGGTCGTATACGTACATAGTTACTTACTTGACCCCCCGCAAAAGGATGAGAGCCAGCTTGAGCCATGGCGGCCACGGCTGCCGCCGCCAGAATACTCTCGCGCTCCCGCCTCTCCGCAGCTGCCCTACTCAGCACGTACTGAGCCGCAAATTGATGCTTGGGATCCATCCTCATTTGCTCCATGTGAGTCAACAGACCTGTGGGTTCACCATCGGACAAATCATATCCAAGATTATTTTCATTTCTCTCTCTCTCTCTCTCAGTCTTTCTCCAAGTTTCTTTCTTCCAAGAAATTTTCTTATCTCGATGCAACCGAAAGGGTTGAATGAAAAAATGGTAATTGCTACTAAATATTATTCTGGACACACCAGATTCCTTTCTTTCCCTCTCTCTTTATAAGTTTTTCTCTCTCCCTCTCTCTGTCTATCTCTATCATCCCTTACCATTCTCGTGGGTGAAGACAGCCTGGCAAACAGAGCATGGCCACATCCGCAAAGTGGACGTGAGTTGGGCCGTCTCGGGGTGACATGCTAAATGCTTCCTCAAACTTCCTTCATTCACGTAGTGCTTCCCACACACGGGGCAAGGGTGGTTGGCTGTCCTTCTTTTTGCTACAAAAAAAATAAAATAAAAATTTAGAAGCTAATCTCTCGTGTAAACTTTGGATTTCCCCCTTCTTGTCACACCACATATTGGATAAAAATTATATGGATTATATGGATGTACACATAGATATGTAAAAAAAAGATGAACTTACTCGCAACACCCGAAGCATTAGGGTCCTTGTGAGTGTGTTTCATATGTTCCATGAGAGCCTCACCCCCCAAAAAGAGTTTGTGACACAGTGGACAGGAGACAGCGTTTGGTCCTCCAATTAAAGCTGCATGTTGCTGTATATGGGAAGGGGGAAAAAGAAAAAAAATATCCCGTTAATTATTTCATCCCATAGAAAGTGTGTCATTTGCAGGATACATATGCTCTAACAACCAAAAACCCTTTTACTACTCTGTAAGCGGACAGAAAATGTATTACCACTAAAAAAAAATTACGGACAAAAATACGATTTCTCGTTCACCGTAAGCTCCCATTTTTATTCCACATTATTTTATCAAAGCCTCGGACTAAAAGCTTGTGTGTTTTTTATGTGTGTGCACGTGTATACATACGTATTTTCTATACACTATTTTGTTACGGTAGCCACCACATGTAACGTACATAAATAATTACTTGTCCCACTGTCACTCCGCTCATGTGAAGCCATATGCATATACATATCTAGATTTGTCCGGTGAATCATATTTTGTACTGAGAGATAGTGGGAGAAATAGGAAGGGAAGAGAAAGAAAGGAGGAAGGACGGGGGAGCCTTTTTTTTCATCTGCATTTTGATGTGTGTACAGAAAATTTAGGGAAATCACGCCATAAGTACAATAGAGAGAGAGAGCAGTTGTTGTTATCTGTAAAGCTGAGATTTTTATGGGAGGTGAGCACGAATGACACCAAAAAAGTTGTCTCTTTTTTCCTCTCTTTATCTCTCTTTCTCGGTTCCGGACTGTGACACTTTTTTCATGTTCTTTCAGTTCATGCAACTTTGTCATTATTATCAGGACTTTCTCTCTCTCTCTCTTCCTCTGTCAGCCTGTCTCTCCTCATTCTCTCTCTCTCGCTCTCTCTCTCTCTCTCTCGCTTGTTCCCTAATATAATAATAGAAAATGACTTTCGCCTCTAATAAAAATGATGTTTTTTCCGATGAACATTAACATTATGATTACGCTGTACCATTAGCATATCTATGCAGGGAAAAAGTAGGAATTTTTGAAGTTGTAACAACTCCTCCCAGCTCAGTCACTCTCTCCCATTGTCCCTCATGCTCCAGTGCACTCTTCAAATGATTTTCGGAAGAAATTATTATTATTATTATCATCATCGTTATTGTGACTATCTACATCTATCCATGTTATATTTACCACCGAGGGAGCCCAAAAGGATTTCATAATAATAAGACTAATAATAATAATGCTCTTTTTCTCAAATTCAAAGTCTGTGACTGGCATTTGGCACGACATCCCACCATTTATCACCCCCCAAAAAATTGTTACCAAAGTAACTACACCTTCTCCTCCCTTTAATTTTTTATTGTTTTTATTACTTTGCCACAGAGAAAAAAAAGGGATAGAAAAAATGTGTGGGTACATGTGTAATGTCCCTTCTCCAGGAGGATATAAAAATGGAGGAAAAGAGTTGAGTTGGAACGGAGTAAAATGGGAGTCGCACCAACTAATGTAATTGCTGCTGGAGAGAGAAAAAATGTAGGAAAGTTTTTCTACTTTAGCCCAGTGTGTGCGAGTCTGTGTATTGTACGGAGAGAGAGAGAGAGAGAGAGAGAGAGAAAAAAAGGGAGACAAGTGTGAAGAAGCGCGGAGCCATTATTGGGTCTGAGGGAAACCAACCGGGGTTTAGACTCCACCTTTGAATTGTACATACGCACCTACACTATATTTTTTCCAGTTTTTTTTCACTCTCCTCCTACTTCCTCTTCTCTCTCCCAATTTTTCTTTCAACCCTTTCTCTCTCTCTATCTCTCTCTTTCTCTCTCTCTCTCTCTGTATGCTTCCCTGAAGCGGCTTTTTGGATTCATCCTTTTGGAAAAATGTCGCACTGTGTCTACACAGGACACCAAATGCCCTTGTCACTCACTTCCATCTCTCTAATTACCGGTTATTATCCCAATTCATGGAAATTAACATTTCCCATTTCACTTTGCTTGCCTTTCTCTCTCTCTCTCTCTCTCCTTTTCTCTCACACTCTCTCTTTTTCTCTCATTTTCGCTCTCACTCTCCCTATCTTTTTCTATCATTTTATCTCTCTCTCTTTTTCCCTCCATTTATTTCCATACATTTTTTCTCTCTCTTTTTGTCTTAGTAAATCTCTGGCCATTATTTTTAGTCTTTTTTTTCTTTCTCGCTCTCTCTCTCTCCCTTTGTAGGCCAATGACTCTCCTTTCCTCCTCTCTTTCACACATTCACAAGCACTAATTTCTTTCTTCCAGGGTGACAGAGCATTTCAGCCGGAATTGAGCTTTAAACATTCTCAGTCCACCCGTGAGATACTGGGGGGGGGAGAGAGATTTTAAATGAAAAAAACATTCTAATTTTTTTTAAAGAAAATTATACATGATTCCATCCCGTCTTTACAGAGCAGAAAATTATGGGAAATGACATTTCTCCGTTCATTCAACTACACGGATTTTTGACACGAGATTTTATGCCATAAACCCTTTTTTTTACCCTTTCCTAACAGAAGGAAAGAAAAAAAAAGGGGAAGAACAAATAGCCGTTTTTATCTGGGGATATCATGACCAGGGGAAGACGACAGGCGTGTTTGTGTGTGAATTCAAAAAACCGTGCAAAAACACGATTTTCCACAGTTTGAATTGCCGGGAACAAGGGAGAGGATTAAATGTCTCGACACAATGATGACTCCTTTTAATAATATGCACAAAATCCCATCAAGGGCTAGTGGAACTTCTGTCATTAGCTTGCTAGAGCATGTTTTCTTTTGAAGTTTTAAATACCATAAAGGAGAAGAGGAAGAAGAAAATGAGAGAGAAAAAAACATACACTAGAAACGCAATATCGCATGGAATTAAATGGGAACAATGAACGCAATTTTCCCATGAATTAACCGGAGAATAATAACCAAGACTTAAGTCAATTTTTTCCTTCTTCTCGTGTCTTCATCTTATATTTTCCAGTGGGCGGGCGACAAGGCGATGGAGGCGGAGGAGGAAGGGGACAAAGACTAGGAAAAAGATGTTGTTCGAGGTGGTTAAAAAAGACTGAAAGAGAGAGTGAGAGAGAGATAGAAGGGAGGGAGTTTCCAGGAAAAAGAAGGAAGGATAGGGAATGAGAGACACAAGGAGGGAGAAAAGCCTTTGGGTTAATTTCCACGTGAAAGAGCAAAGGAAAGGGTGAAAAAAAGGAGAGAGAGAAGAGGAGGAGCACGTAATAAGGAATGGTGACAAAGTCTCGAATGATTTGCCTGGAGTCAAATAAAATTCTGAGTCTTGTCGACTCACAAAGATTTTCTTCTCGTGGCAAAATAAAAGAAGGACAAGAAAGAGGAAAAAGAGGAAAAGTGTGGAGGTATTATACGTAATACATTGCACATGCATATAGTACATGTAAGAGACGTGGCTCCATTAAATCACGGATGGGTTAGTAAGTCAAAGGGAACTGCCAGAAACACAACTACGATGGCTAATACCTTATGAGATGGAGATTCTCTCTCTCTCTCTCGTGCCTTTCTCTCTCACGATTGAGAGAAAAGAGACCAAAGAGAAAAGTCTAAAAAAGAATGATGAAGAAGAAGAAGAAAGAAGACGAGGACGAGATGATGATGTGAGAAACACACAACAAATTGTCCTGAGAATCTCTCCAAAAGAAAAGAACAAGATGATGATTGGCCAGAGGGGCCAAAAGGCCAAAATGAGAAAATTCTACTAAGAAATTCATCAGCAAAACTCTCTCTCTCTCTCTCTTTCTCTCTCTCCCGCCCTCACTCTCGCCTTTTTGGACCCGAGAATTGTAAAGGGGGAAAAATAGTTCTTTCATTCCTTTCAAAACAACAACAACACCAGCCCACAAAACTCAGTACATTCCCTCATCTCTCTCTCTCTCTGTCATTGCCTTTTTCTAGGCTTTTAGCCTCATTGTCTCCCTCAAGGTGTATACATATATACATAAATGCAATCTTGTAAATCGAATAAGCCAGAAAACGCTCAACACCTCCGCCTACACACATAGACATACCAAGGGAATGGGAAATCCTTTTTTCTTGCCTCACACAACGGTCTTGTCTGCGGTTTTGCTTTTGTAAATCCTAGTAATAATATTGTGAAGATTCCAATGGAGCAATTCTTTTGTCAATACCTCAATTACATGCATGCTTCTCCTCTCATTACATTCCCAACGACTGCCTTTTTCTCATTTATTCCCCATCTCGTACAATAATAATTACTCCTCAACAACAAACCCAATGCGACACAAGAGGCACGACATAAGGAAGGAAGGGAGGGGGAGAAAGAAATGGGAAAAGTTATA
>JAQGBT010002717.1:0-22723 GCA_034698585.1 Disparrhopalites patrizii | reverse complement strand
TTTTTGTTTTGCTTTCTTTATCAATGAATGGCGTTAATTTTTGTTTTGCTTTCTTTATCAATGAATGGCGTTAATTTTTGTTTTGCTTTCTTTATCAATGAATGGCGTTAATTTCTGTTTTGCTTCCCTTCTCGATCATTTGCGATAATTTCTGTTTTTCATGTCTTGCCCAAATACAGAGGAGTCTCTATATATATAACAACTCTGAAGGGCAGAGCAAAAAATGTTGTTACAAAGATAGGTTGTTATACAGAACAATAAATATACACCGTACATGTGCGAGTGGCTGGATAAATAATGTTGTTACATAGAATTGTTGTTATAAAGAGACTTGTTATATAGAGACTCCACTGTGTATGGTTTAATTTGTTTTCGTTTTCGTTCTGGATTACTTGTGTTAATGCCGGCTCTGCAATCTTTCTCGACTGTTGGCTTTACTTATTCTCTCGCTGTCTCTTTTGTTTCCTTTTTTAAATTTCTACCTCGGTTACTTTGCCGCTCAGCTTCTCGTTTTAAATGTCTCTCTCTCGTTCTGCTTGCATTATATGGTTTTCCTAATTTTGTCTCTTTGTCGTTGTGTAAACCAATAACCTCTCTTTCCTCCTCATTGCTATTTATCCTTCCTTTATTTCCCTTCGGACGTTCTCCTTTTTTTTACCATTTACCAAATGCCCGCTGGGCGGTATCGATTGGATACCGGCGATTAGTCCTCTGACTTTTATCTAATAGCTAAATCTATTAGTACTACCTATAACTAGATCTATTGTGTCTATATAGACCTACAATAAAGAGACTCATAAGTGCTTACGTGCTTTAGGGGGAAAGAGTATCCATATTACTACATACGGATTAACCCCGCATTGTAGCAATTTTCCTTTTAAAACGCAATCTACTGTCTATACTGAACGAATGAGAATACCCGGACATTTGTTCAGGGTCTTAAATTGTAACGAGAGTGTAGCAAAATTTTATTTATTTGCACTCCAAATGCCGTTCCTGATCTTGCTTTAAAAATACCCAGCTGGCTTAAAATACTGTTATTATCCCGTGCAAAATGCTTGGGCAGAATTAAATTAAATGTGTCCATCTGGCCTTTGCCAGAGGAACTTCCATTTTATAGTAGACTTATTTAAATGTAGATGTATGTACAGGGTGCCAAGAAACATTTTTGGGCCTACTATAGCGATATGGTGCGGCAATGCAAAAAGCTATCAGGACATGTATTGCATGTAGAATTTTATGGTGGATTTTATCTTGAATTTTGCATTCATACCCGACTATGATTTGCCAAGTTATGGCGGTTTTTCAGAAACGTTAAAACATCTGAATTTTCACAAAGTCCGTTTTTTGTTGTCAACTTTGAGAACAAACATTTTGTGTTCCCACAACGGTTCAAACCGGGTCAAGCGTGTTTTCTTATCCAAATTTTATTCTGGACCTAAGACAAAAATCTTCATGCTGATCGAACTATAATTAACAAAGTTATGGCGATGTTTCCGTGGAAAGTTCAAAAATCATAATTTTTGATTATATCAATGTTTGATTCTGCCTGCAAGGTCTAAAGTAAATGTGTAGAACGTGTTTATGGCATTATTATTATTGTTTTCATTGTGAAAATATATTTATATTAGTTATTCTGACGAGAATATGACTCCAACGGGCGCGGACGACATGTTTATATGTGTTGCCATTATTGGAATATGGAAAACACAGATTGAAATTACTTTTCTTGAAAACCCATCCTTTTCAAAGTTAGCTTAAAAATGACTTTTGGTTGGCATTTTTACAATAAAATAAAAAACAGTCATTTCTGTAAAAATACTGATTTTGGAACTTGGCGCGGAAAAACTCCCCATAACTTTGTTAATTATAGTGTTGGATTTGCATGGGAATTTTTTTGCTTAGATCCACAGTTTAATTCTGCACAGACAACACGCTTGTCCCGTTCAGAACCGTTGTGGGAACATAAAATATTTGTCCTTAATGACGGAATCAAAAAATCAGCTGAAAATTAATATTTTTGCACTTTTTTTGAAAAAACCGCCACAACTTGACAAAACTTATTTGGATTTGGATGAAATTTATTCTCTCGATCCGGATCAAATTTCTGAATGCAAAACATGTCTTGGATACCCTTAGAATTATCGTATAAGAGAGCTAATGTATTATTGGCTCCCTATACATACATATTTACCTATTCGCATACGTATGTATATACGTACATTTGTTCACGCATTTATTTGTAAATTTGTATACGTATTCATCCGGTTTAAGCCAGATTTCCAAGTTATGTAGCTTGCTAATATGCCTGTGCGTACCATTGTAAAGAGGAAGATTACTAAAATATAATTTTGTGTACTGATTTGAATTCTTTTTTAAATCCTTTTGCAGGTGCAGTAGCGGGTTTGGGTCTGGCCATGGCCGTCCTCGGCTTAGCAATCGGACTCCTTTTGGGCTTTGTTCTCTGGAATGGCTCCACACATCGTCGGTACTGGAGAGCTCCCTGGGCTGCCAGTCCAATTCCCTATGGATTGGAGACTTAAAAAAAAAGGAACAAAACAAAATGCCAAAAAAAAGCATTTCTTTTGTACCAAAAAAATAACCAAGAAAAAAAAACGATACCAAAAAGAAGATCATTTTGAAAGGGAGAAAAAACAAACCAGGGAGAACTTGGTGTAAAATTTTCCACGACTTCCATCTTTTTTGACTATAATTAAAATTTAATATATATTAAGTGACAAAATGAAATTGTTAGTTGTAACTCCAGGCAAATGGTACTTAACAGGTAAATGTGCGTATGATTTGTATAAATGTTACAAGGACATACATGCATATGTAAATATAAAATATAGCTAACCCAAATCTGTACAAAACTAGTTTGATTGTAATATTTGCGTATAAATTCGTTTTTTGCATTGTTCGCAAATTTTGTTAGATAATAGCTGGTTGTTGGCGAGATTTGATTTGTTTGATTTTTCGCTTGTTAAAGATTTAACTGTAAAAAAAACGCAGGCTGAATTACATTCTATGTCAATTTTAAAGCCGTTTACAATGTTGTTAAGAGGACGGAATCTCCATTGAATAAAGTGTACATTATGACAAGAACAGCTCTTTAAATTAATTGAATTATTCTGGTTATTATTATTATATAGTTAATAAGGAGGTCCAGGAAAAAGGGGGACATTTTTTTCCGTTTACAAAAGGAGAGGTAAATGTCGTTTAATCACATTTAAAACACAGAAAATAGTTGCAATTAAGTGTGTGAATATTATTTACATTGACCTTGATTGACCTTGTCAATAAACACAGTCATTGCCGTAGGATTGATAGCATTTGAGTTGATCCACATCGTCCCGGTATACTTCGTGGGGTCCAGGCCCCGTCGTCACTTGCTTCCCGTCCCGATCAACACAGTAACAAATGGAGCCGGTGCATTGCCATTTCCGGAAATTCCCGTGCTTGCAGCAAGACACTTTGCCATTTACGATATCTTCTACGAGCAGTTGGAGTCGGGCGCAGTCTGAAATTTTTGTTTTTTTTTTAATTTAAATTAAATAGAGAATTTTAAAAAATCTTACGAAAGCCGTACAGTACAATATTTTTGTTATTCACAGCAATTATTGTTACGACTTCATTTTCAGGTCCATGAAATCTATACTTAAAATTTACTTCACCAAACAATTGGCATTTGGCCAAATTCAAACTGGCTTAAAAATTGCAATTCAAGACAATTCCAATTGCATGTTAGTTCAATCAAATTAAAAATTCTAAAAAAGAATGAGTCTAAATTGGTAATGTTGAAATTGGACTCACACTTAAAACTTGTCAGTATAATTTTAATTGGCATTATGTATAGCAAGTTTTTTCCAACTGATATGGTCAAAGACATAGTATGCTCAACAAAAAAGAATAAATATAAAAGTTGTTGGGATAGCGCCTATAATATTATGGTCACATTTTTGCAATGTATTTTTCAATTTCATTTCTTCCGCTGCGGTTTAAGAACGGAATTTTGAAGAAATGATTCTAATATGTAGCATTTTAAGCCATTACCAAAAAAAAATACAGTGGAGTCTCTGTATAACAACTCTGAACGGAAGAGTGAAAAATATTGTTACAGGGAGAAGTTGTTATATGGAACATTTAATAGGCACCTTACTTGTTCAAAGGGCTGAAAAAATAATGTTGTTATAAAGAGACTTGTTATAGAGAGACTCCACTGTATGTATTAAATTTCTCCTCACTGATTTCATGTTATGAGTTTTTTTTAACCGTTCACAAATGTGGCCATACGCAGGTAATTGTGACCCCTTATCTTCTATTGCGGCAAACATTTATAATTATGAAAAAAATATTACTGTAAGTATAATGACGGACGTATAACATAATTATGTAGAGTTATCCTGAAAGTCTGGTTGAATAATTCCGCAAAGCCGAGAAAATAAATAAGAAATGAAGCGTGCTAAGGTAATACTTGACTGGATCTTGAGAATGAAAAATAAAGTTGTTATGGAAACAAAGTTGCTATAAGGAGGATTGTTATAGAGAGTGTCTACTGTAGCTGGAAGAAATAATATGTGCAGAGAATTCTCCTTACAACAATCCACTTTTGAGGCATAAGGCGAGGATTTCTCCACCTCGTAGCTCCCAATTTGTTTCCCCTCAATATCCACACACACCAACTTCTCATTTTTGGACTGAACCGGGCTGTAATATCCGTCCGGGTCACATTGCGGGAAATCCGGGACGAGAGTGATGGCCGTGGCATTGTCATGTGTTTGTAGCTCCCATTCCGCTCGGCTGTAGTCACAAATTCGGACGTATGGGGATCCCGCCACGGACTGATGCAATTCCTTGTCAACTGTCCTCCACAAAAAAAGTATACCAAAAAAATTTCCATAAAAATTCTCTTTAAAAATTTAATTATAAACAAACTCTTTAAAACTATTTCAGACTTTTTTAAATTCAAAACTATTAGCATAATAAATTTGCCGTCGAAAACTAAAACAAATTTTTGGGACAAAAAACAGGATTTGATTAACTTACAACATGGAAGTTTTTGGATTTCTGCAATATCCACCTTCGTGTCCGATTTCAGCATGCACCAGCATTTCCGCCCCACACATTGCATGGGGTCATAATTCCCGTTGGACAGACATCGGGGCGTTCGACCGCTGAAGGTCGAGATGGATTGCAATTGGTGGATGTCTCTGGCGCATTCTATAATTGGACACAAATTCCTTCGTAATATCTTATACCACTATACAAACTTAAATTTGTCAAGGCGTAATTAATTAATTAATTTGTCACGGAGTCCTTAATTAATTTGTCACGGAGTTCTTAATTAATTTGTCACGGAGTCCTTAATTAATTTGTCACCGAGTCCTTAATTAATTTGTCACGGGGTCCTTAATTAATTTGTCAAGGTTTAAATAAATAATTTTGTAGTAGTAAGCTTTTATTGATCTGAGCACACGCCCCTTCAATAAGTTTTCACAATTACAACAAGGCATTTAATTCCAGTAAAGTAAACATAATTTTGAGATTTCTTATATTAATTTAGAAATTTAACTGAATAAATTATATAAATGTATAAAAAATTCTCTTTCGTTCTTATGGAATACATAATGAAAGGGCACTTCGTAGGTTCCTAATTTGACGTCAGAAAAATTATAAGAGCGACAGAAAATTCTGTCAAGCCTTCTCAGATTCAAACTTCCCCTAATTAATTCTCTAATTAATAATTTTTTAAGGTTTAATTAATTAATTTGTCAAGGTTTAATTAATTAATTTGTTAAGGTTTAATTAATTGATTTGTTCAGGTTTAATTTATTTATTTGTCAAGGTTTAATTAATTAATTTGTTAAGGTTTAATTAATTAATTTGTTAAGGTTTAATTAATTAATTTGTTAAGGTTTAATTAATTAATTTGTTCAGGTTTAATTAATTGATTTGCTATGGCTGAATTAATTTATTTGTCAAGGCTTAACTAAAATATTTTAAACCCGCCCCGGAAAACTTACTACAATCCATTGGAACAGTCACAAGGCCCGCCCCGAAAATCCTTTTCCCGTCCGCGTTCGCACAAAAGCACCTGGAAAAAAAAGAAGGAATTTACTAAAATTTTGTGGACTTGATATAAACAGAGGAATGCAGTTAATCCTAAACCAGAGTGCAAATAATTAATTAAAATATATAGAGCTCCGAACTAGTTCAGCGTTATGTTACGCTTGAAACTGGAATTTTTGACAAAGAAATTTTTTTGCGAATTTGTTAAGCGTTAAACTACAACAATATGATTTGTGTTTATTATGTAAAACGCTTAAGGAACAAATTTCATGTCCAGCATCAACAGGCTAAATAATCAGAAAACACATATGACAAGGTATGAGATATACAGTGGAGTCTCTCCATAACAACATTCAAGGCAAGGAAAAAAATATTGTTACTTGGAAATGTTGTTATAAAGATACTTGTTATAGAGAGACTCCACTGTAAATCTACCAGTGACAAAATACAATCAGTATATTTACAATACTGAGCAGTATTCAGTAAATATGATCAGTAAATATGATCAGTTCAGTAGTATCAAGTTTTGGGTCTCAAATTTAGTTTCAAACGACGAAAATGAACTGATGAGAGCAGCTAAAAAAATTAAAAAGAATAATTACAATGAACCAGGCAAACACTGACGATATGCGTAATTTCCACCACCGTCACAAGCCGGCTTGAACTGAGCCGTGCCCAATTGTCCCGATTCGAAGGAGGCATTGTACTTCACCATCTCCGACATGCAACCAGTGGCTGTAACTGAAAAAATGCAATCGTAATTGTTTTCTAAAGGCTCCGGAAATTACAAACCAGGAGTAATAATTTATTTTAAAATTAAAAAAAAAAGTTGAATTGAATGCTATAAAAAATGTTGAACATGTTACTCGTAGTGCATTCCTTCACTCTTTGAGGGCAAGTGAGATGAGGGCCACAGAGATTGACCTCTGGCGGAACAGACTCCAAACTACACCTTCGCTCTTCCCCGGAATACTGGATACAAAAGACGTCCTCACAACAATTACATTCCCGGGGGGTCAAATAGCGTCTGTTGCCCTGGGTGGAACAATTTCTTTTGACCGGACAAGCACTGCCTTCTTCCAGGACGGCATTTTGACAAAAAACTTGGTTGCAGGTAAATCTGTTGGTTTCACTCAAGCCCAAGCTGATGTCGATAGTAGTGAAGAGGCACAGGCACAGCAGCAGCTGCAAAAGTACCCTCATTGTTGGGGACAAATTTTGAATAATTGAAGCCTCTTTTCTCTGAAATTGTCTCTCATTTGCCTTCTCTAAATACTAAAAAAAACTGCAGGGTTCGCAGAGGGAAATTCTTTGTGCGTTGATGCAACCAATAGTGCCATCCAACATTTTACGTTTGACCACATTCCGTATCTTATCACTGGATTTTCAGCTTTTTATCGTAAAAGTTGAGGGATTGATCCGGAGTTTTATCTTCTGCTGATGATTTCATAGGGCAGATATGGACTAATATGTATATAGATACAGCTATGTAGCGTATATTTGCAATTATGTGTGCACTCGTACGGTCACATGTATTTTTACTATTTAGCACTTTTTTTGCTGTATATGAAATATGTATATAGAATTGTTTGTCGCTTTAATAGCCCTAACGGGAAGACCAAAAAGCGTCACAGAGAGAAATTTTTATACACCTTGTCATAGTTATAGGTATAAATTTTCACAAAAGGTGCAATTTTGGGGCACAATGAGACGTAACATTAATACGCTTAACGTTTACATACACATATAGGTACCTATGCTGTTTGGACTGAGGAATTGCTGGATTACTACAAATTCGGATTACGTTTTTCACAACTCGACGGATTACGGATTATAAATCCACAAAATTTACGTTTTTTGAATTATAGCTATTCTCGCATTTTATTATTATGTGCAATATAATATTACGCCTTATACGTAATACCTATAGGTATTACCTATAGGTTACCTATAGGTTACCTATAGGTATGTATGTACTGTTGGATGATACTCATCCACGTCGCCGTGGTGACATCATTATTACTATTTTAATTTAAATGATTAGCTTAATTTTGAGATCGGTGTAATCTGAGCTTGCTCAGACAGAATCTCCTCATTCGGTTCTTGCCGCTCGGGCATAATAAACGCCTTGAGTTTGGCTCCCGTCTCACTTCATCATTTTACCATGTCTTTGTTTTATTTTATACTGTTTTGTCTGTGCTTATTTTGTATTTATCCTGCTATTGTGCTACTGTTTCTATTTTTATTGTCATTGCCATCTGCTCTACCATGTGTGCTACGATGAATCCTCACAGTACTTACGTATGTGTATGTATATACATATACTCATTCACATTGCGTATTGTGATTTACGCAAACCCTTATGATTAAAAATTTACTTATCCGTAATTCCACGGTTAAATTTTCAGGGATTACGGATTGTTAACATAGAAATTTCTGTTCTCTATAACAGTTTTTCGTTATACCTAACGGGGAAAATTTGACGATTTAAGGGGAACCGTTATAGAGAGAAAGTCGCCTGTATTTCTTTGCCCCGAAATCTCTGGATTAAGATTACGGGATTAAATGAATCTAAAGAGAGTCGAATACAGTTTGTGAACAGATTTTTTACGAATTGATTTAAGAATTAATTCACTAACTATTTATGGATTAGTTTATGAATTTGTTCGAATTTATTTATTTACGAATCATTCATGAATTAATTCACTCAAATTATTCATTTATGAATCATTTATGAATTAATTCATTAATAATTATTAATTTAAGAGTATTTAAGAGTAGCATCTATTGTGCTTATTTATAATAAAATACATAAAAATATCTGGAATTGTCCAAGCCACTAACGTTGCAACGGAGCCACGAATAGGCAGATAAATCGCGAAGCAAACCCAGATACTAATGATCCCCAGAATAGAACAAATATGTATTCTTAAATTGACAATTATGAGTATCCTTCCGTTTTTTTTAGCATCTTGAAGCAATTTTCTTTTACAATGCGTCGACAGCTTGAACATCTCGACTGTCACTATTACCGACCTAGTGTCATGTTCTGGCTTCCTGCGTTGATTCTTCATGTGCTGGAAAAACTCCGTCGGAGATTCCCTCTTGGATTGGGCGATTCCTCAGAGTCTAAACGACGTCGTGGCACCCTGATTCCGCCTTGCTTTGGAGCAGAATTGGAAGCTGTGGATGTTGTAGTATACTTTCCATTTTGTTCATCCGTCGATTCATCTACCACGGACAGAAGCAGCTCAATTTTGTTCCTTAAGCCAGGTAGACGTGCTGGTAACATATATTCCTCCATAGTTTTGACTTGTAACTCCCCAGGATCCTGTACGGCGGAATCCTGCCCTTCAAATGCTACCTCCAAGTTCCCTTCTACATGAGCCGTCAATATTAGAACAAGGGTGGTTGGCTCCGAGAAATGAAAGGAAATCCCGTCAACAAACCCTTCGGAGGACTCCCGGATCTCGACTTTGCCACAGGAGATGATAGAAAAAAATTTCCTCCGAGTCCTCCCAATGGATTCCCTTTTCCTCCATGCGGGCATCACAATCCCGTCATTTACATGGACGTCCACGTCATGCGGGAACCAATTCTGCCATTCATACCCAAATGAGGCCTCCCTAAAGAGGTGGGCAAATACAAAGGCAGAAAAATCGTAGGACGAAGCGACGATCATCGAGTCTGGCGTGAACACACAGTAGGACGGCAAGATATCCTTGACCAGAACTTTCATCTTCCAATCCGGACAATCCTGGAAGACGGACACGAATTCCGGGGAATGTCCCGTCACCACCCTCCGGATCGCCCGGTCAAATTGACCCGCAAAATTCCTGTGGTAAGGATTCCAAACGCATTCCCGGGGAAGTCGGAGCTGATCCCAGCTTTTGACGTCCGCTCCCAAGGAACAAATTTCAACCACGGACATCTCCAAGGACGTGGCAGTGCCGTAGACCAAGAAGGCTTCGTAGGTTTGCCCTCGCAGAACATTCCTTCTGTACAAGGCCAAGGCATGGATACACGGGATGAGGCAGAGGCGTTTGAAGCCCGCCAAATTCAGGGACGTTTTCAAAAGTTGGCGCTCCCGGCAACTTCTGATTCCCGGACAGAGAAAAAGGCAATTATTTACTTCGTCCCCCAGTGCGTTTTGGATGGACAGCCGGATTCGGTGGAAATAGAGGGCCAGGAATTCCAAGGGCCCAATTTCGTAGGTTGTCCCCCGGACATAGCACGGCCGTTTTGATAAGGACATTCCCAGTAATTCTTGGAGGGTGGGAGAGGTCAAGGCGGAATCTCGGGGGTCAATCCCGTAATCTTGGATGGGATTTATTTTGGAACTGAAAGTCTTTGTAACTTCCGTGCCATTTCTCCGAATTCGGACCCGCAATAAGTTACTTTCTAGGACCATACAGTATTCTGTGGACACATTCCGTGGTTTCAAATCCGAGGATTTGTTCTGTGTCTTTGCTACCGGCGAACTTGATGTTGACCTCTGATTGATCTTGACAAAGCCCTGGATTTTCCTTTCCAGATCCACCATCCACATTTTTTGGAGATTATCCCCAAGATTTTTGGGGCTGACCAAATAATGGGATGAGGGGTCATAGGCTGGATTTTGACCCCTGAACTGTTCGTACAACCGAACGCCATGGGCCAAGTATTTTGACCTTAATTTGTACAAAGTATCCAGGTGATCCCGATTTTTCTGGATAAATCCCTTCCTTTCCCCGGCCATTTCCCGGGCGAGGCGCTCCTTCTCTTTGCGCCAAGGCGCGGAATTCTTGGCTTCTGGGAGACTTGTCCAGGCTTGGAGGACGCCTTCGACAACGACCTCGTGGTTGCTGGTCACATCTAAGTCTGTGAGTAAATATTGGTCACTCAAAACTTGGGTCATTTCTTGGTTGTACAATTGCAAGGACAAAGTAACGGCGTCCTCCGCAATTTTTTGCTCCAAGGCCCATCGGTCTGTATTCAGCACTTGGATTTCTGAGACAATTTTCTGGAGGAAGCGCTGGCTCAAGTCTTCCAATCCGACAAATTTCCCCTGGTTCACTTCCGCCTCCATGCATTTGGCATAGTAATTTTGGAGGTGCTTTAAATTGTCCTTGTCAAAGCAGCCATGCTTTTCGAAATCAGTGACTATATCCTGCCAGATTTTCTCGCTGCATTTGAGGACGTACATAAATCGCTTCCTGTGAAATATGTGGTAGGCCCCGACGACGCCTCGCATGGGCTCCACATCACTTTGTTTGTAATGGAGCTGATAGGTGGATTTGAGGTTCGTCTTGCACGTGTCTTTTTTGGGGAAAATTGGGCCCGGATGGGGAAATTGCTGGATTTGCTCATCTTCAATGCTTCGGAAAAATCTTTCCACCAAATTGGCACTTTTGAATTTGGCGTTCACGTCCGGGAGTAAATGCTGAGTGGCCTCATAAATTTCTTGGATGGTAATATTGCTAGCAGTACCGTCTCGGATCGCTTCCGTATAAATTTTTTGGACAAAGGACACGTGGTAGGGGAAATTTTTGGGACTTCCGGGGACGTAATCCTTTGGTAACTTTTCGTGGTATCGGAATTTCCATTCGTGCTTCCAGCTCTTGTACATCTCGTAGTATTTGTCTACCCAGTAATTGGACTGGCTCTTGGACAAGGTCGTACTGGAAGCGATGGAACTCTCTTGGTCCTGACTATCATCTAGTTCGTTTTGGATTTGATCTTTTAATTTAGGAATAGCATCCTTTAACTCTTCTGTTGGGAGAGATTCCTGGACTTCAGCGGACAGCTGATGCGGATCCATAATTTTAGGTAGATTTTTGGGCTTTGGAGGACGTGGCGGGGAAGAGATTGAAGGATACGACGGGGATGTGAGAGCAATGGTCACAAATGAAATCTTTGCAGATGACTTTACTGTTAATTAATTTGGCAGCCACATGCACTTGCTCGTACAAATGGCGCCAGTCCGCAGGAAGCGAGCTTCCTTCGATTGCTGCCACGGAATCCAAATAGAGAAGCAGTTTTTTCTTCTGATCTTGAATGTCGTAGTAAAGCTCCGTCTTGTGGATTCCTTCAAATTTCTCACAATTCTCCTTCAAACGAGCCACGTCCGATTTTGCATTACTGAGCAAGACCTCTAAAATTCCTGTAGCAAAGAAAAATCGGGATAATTTTTAAAATGGCAAACGTTAAAATCGTCTATGGTTAAAAATTTGCAAAAGTGAGCAAATTGACCAAATCTACGAATTGGAAAGACTTAAAAAATCGGCAAAAGGTTAAAAATCGGCAAAAGATAAAAATCGGCAAAAGATAAAATTCGGCAAACGCTTAATAATTGACAAAATTTTAATGTGCTGAAATTGAATTGAATGAAATATAATTAGATCACTTTAAACAGAAATGGTGAAATGTATTAAATCTGAGCGATGCATCGAAAGGAAAATGTACATATGTATATAATATATAGGTTCGACTAATAGTTTTAATAAATTTCATATTTTCGATAATTTTTTAGGATCAAAAATAGTTGTGTTAAAACTGTATAAACCGTTTTGAATGCACTCTGAACTGCTATATGATTTTGGATAATAACGTGTTTGTTACTAGACAACAATATTTAAACACAATAGTGCTTATTCCATATATGTTGCAACAGATCCGAATCGGAATCAAAATCCGAAAGATCCGAAAAATTATGGATTGATTAGAATTCAATCCGTATAAAAAATAAAAATCAATCCAAATCGCAATCAGAATTCAAAAGAAAAATTTGTGATCTGAATCGAAATCCGAATCGGTATTATTTTTCGGATCTCCACCCCTGGTATATATGCTTATTATTTCAAAATATTCGCATTTTGGATTAATGATTAACATTTTTCAAATCTTCCATTTTTCAAAATAGAGTGGAGTTTCCATGTAACTGCCTTTGTTATAACAGCAGTCGTTCTATAATGTCATTGAAATTGCGATTGTGCTATTTTGTATGTCTATACTAATTGTGTTCGTTATTACAGCATTTCTGTTCTATCGTTCTATGTACATAAAAAGAAAAAAAATCCATTCTTGATGAAATCAAATTCTTTGATGGATGCTGTTATAGAGAGACTCCACTAAATTCAGCTTTTCACATAATTAAAAAAAATCGGGTTTTCAAAAAATGGAAAATAAATTGTTGCAGATATTAAAAAGAAATTTTTGAAAATAATCAAGCATGATTTGGTTTCAATTTGAAGAAACAAATTAATTTGCATTGCATCTAACAATAAGAAAAATTTGTACTAGTGTAAACATGTCTAATTTTAATTTAAAAAAAAATAATATGTACCTTGCTTGCGCACGCATTCTGACTTAAATATAAGCCTATCACTGTAATAATAAGTAATATAAAATATTAGTATAAAATGGCAACAATCCGCACAATGATCACCTAAATTTCTTGGTTGAATTGTTTTGACTTGCGCCTTTAACGCCTCTTGACACTTTTCCGGAATGAGTTTCTCCAAACTGCTTAAGACATTGCTTGATCTCTCCATTAAACCTATAATAAATGTTTGTTCAAAAAGTTGATTTTTAATATTTAAAAAATGTGTATAAATTCCAATTAGAAAAAATGACGTTGATGAGGGAAGTTGTGGTAAATGTGTATTTATTCCCTCGTTTGAAAAGGAGCGGATTATAGATATTTGGGTTCTCCTCCTTTGCTAGTACTTCACCAACTGTTGAATTATTTGGTCTGTTTTCTCAACTTAATCTTCATATTTAGGGGATTTAATGTTTGTCTCGTAAACGCATTACTACAATAAAATTCAACACATGCATAAGAATACCTATTTATACTGCTTATGTCAGATCATAGCCCTTGCAGACGTCCGTCCACAGTTTTACGTGGATGTCACTGGGCGTTGTAAAGTTGGAAGAATATTTAAATAACGAAACACGTCAGAGCGTTTTATAGATGTTTATATCGTTTAGTTAACGTTGACCATCACTGTACTTTTGTAAACGCTTTGCTCAAATATACACATTATTTGATTTCTCGGAATGTAATTTTAATCCGCTTCAGCTGGCTGCAGAGATTAAAAGTCTGGATCTCGTATTTTAAGCAATTTTATGTATAAATAGTTACATGTGGAGAAGAAGCTTGAAGGGGAAAAAAGACGATGATGACGACGTTAATTTTCAGCAAAATATTCAAATTAAATGTACAATTTAATGCATTTAAATTGTCTCTCCATTTGTGTTTGTCCTAACTAAATTATAATACAACTCTACTATATACAATTATTATTATTGGCTTATTAGCAAACTAGCATGCCATTAAATTGATTAATTAAAATTGATAGTTACGCCTTCACCACTTTCCACTGACTTCGTATTAGTAATTTCCCCGGAAATCTACATATATGGTTTTTTAAAAAAGCATTTTGCTTGAAAACATTTTTCGGTCAAATCCTAACGGGTAAACCTATGTTTGTGACCACGAGGGGCCTCCTTTGCATGTTTTCAAATCTTTAAAAACAAATTCTAGATCCTCATGCTTTCTTGAGGATCCAGAAACACTACTGTCTATAATTACTCTGTTCGAATTAAAGTAGAGCAATTTTTTGGCAAGGGCGCCAAGCAAATTGGGCGAAAGCTATTATGTGTACAATCAAAAGGCAACAGAATGTGCAATGGTGTCTAAAGGGTGTCGGAGTAAAAATCTGTTAAATATTTTTCGAGCTACGCAAACTTTCTACGGCTGCCAGCAAAATTAAAATGAAATTATTCAAACAGGTTTAGCCTGCTGGAAAGTCAGCTCGGCATAAATGTTTTAGAAGCGCTCGAAATTTTTGTTAGTTAGAAACGCTCTCAGCGTCAACAAATGTGAGGCCTTCAGCAATTTTAGCAGCAGTTTTGAAGGCGATACAACATATTCTGGAGTCCTATATGCCGAAAGCTTTCACATAATGCCAAAATACTTACAAAGACCATATAAAATTTGTGAATCCGTCGGAAAGTTTGTGAAAAAATGTGTGCAGCCAACAGCAAGTACGTTATCATGCGCACAAATCTATGAAAACGTTGCAACATTTATTACTGCGCCAGCTTTGTTTGACTCTGAGTATTGTATATCGGCGTATTCGGTATTTTTCGAGTAGTTTTTTTGTCTTGTTTTGTTAAATAAATAGATATTTTTTCCCATTAATGATTGATTTATTTGTCAATTGATTTTGCTGGGATTAGCGAGTACAGATAGGTTGTGTTGGGTGCCAGCTTAAAATCCTTCTCTGTTTAAATGAATTTAGATCTACTATTTTAAATAAATTGTCATGAAAAATGATAATGACCCCATCTGACCCACTATATAAAAAGATTAAGAAATATTAATTGTTTCTTGCCATAATGAAGAAAGGGGAAGGTCAAGTCGAGGGAAATAAAAAGACACAACCGGTTTGAGGTTCGAGCGTGAGCAAAAACGTCAAGGATCACCGCCTCGCTTCCGACTTATCTCTTCAACCGTTGAATCCAGTCTTCACTGAATGTAGGTCACGTGCAGGGAGAGCCTTCATATATTTGGTGAATTTGGTCGTAAGAAAAATACAGGCTTTACAGTGAAGATGGAAAGTGGTCTCGAGACAAATAGGGGTCAATTTCGCCATCTCATCCTTCATCCACATTGCACCTGGATCATTACTGGCTTCAATTGATGCTGTAGAGCCTCCCTATAACAACATTATACGTCCTTCCCTTGAATGTTGTTATGGCGAAATTTTGTTACACAGAGCATGAATAATTTTGGGATAAAACGATGCTAAAGTATACAAAAATCCCATTTTAAACAGGTACAGTGGACTCTCTCTACAATAACTCTTCTTATAACAACTTTTTCTCTATAACTTTACTTTTTAGCCCTTCGTATATGTAGTGTACATATTAAACGTTCCATATAACAACCATTTTTGCCCTTCCCTTCAGGGTTATTATAGCGAGAAGCGGGAGTCCACTGTATTTGCAAATGTTTTATTGCTGACAGAATTCAATTCCAAACTTGATGATTTGGCTCCAGCGCGGTGTTTAGTTTCACTATTTTGCCCTAAATACAGTGGAGTCTCTCTATAACAGCATCCAAGGGAACCCAAAATTTTGCTGTTATAAATGGAATGCTGTAATAGAGAACACAGTTATTATGTATTCTATGTACAATGTGCTGCGAATTTCATGACGTTACGGAGAACAAGCTGTTATAAGGGGTGCTGTTATGGAGAGACTCCACTGTAGAGCATAAAATCTGTAGCTTTATATGCACGAAGGACAGAAAAAATATTGTTGTTACATAGAAAAGTTGCTACAAAGAGACTTGTTAAAAGGAGACTCCATTATATATTGCTAAAGAAACATGTTGTTATAGAAATATTGTCACATAGAACAATTTCGTAATGAATAAATGCTACGTTAGAATGGCAGGCAAATTTTGTTGTAGGAAAAATCTTGTTATAAAAAGGCTTGTTATAAAGAGACTCCACTGTACTAAATAAACGTTAAAATGTTTATAGGTAATCATTATACGTCAAAAAGTACTTTTTTCCACACACTGTACCGTGCTGTGCTTAATACCATTAGCGGGGGAAAATCATAGTAATTCATTTTTGGTCGTGACATGAGCGAAATAGGCAAACGGATCCCTAACATTCCTTTTAATTGTGTACGAATCGACCCTTAAGATGTTTTTTTGCTAATTTCGAGCTAACTGGCTATTCTCATTAACATTTGGCACCCTCGCCTGACCCGCTGTACATACGGTCAAAGCCAAAGTGAGGAAGGTAAGACGTGAATTGTGGGTCACACCAATTTATGTACCAACAGGAAAAAGGAAAAGTGGCGGAGAACATCATCTTTATAGTTGAGGAGTGTAAAAATATTAATTATTATTGTATGCACACAGATCCCATCTATACAGAGAAAGAACGTGAAGCATTCACTTTCAAAGTATATGGAAAGTGAAAATTATTATTCATTAAAAAATAGTGATCTGGGGAGCTTGATTTACTTCTTTTTACTTGCCCAACATGATGGCAATAAATAAAAATGTTGCCGAGATTGTAATATAGGCATGGTTGCATGCATGTTTTCCAACATATCCACCGGCAGATCTTATTACAGACTACACACATGTCCGCGATGAAGCATACACAAATGTTGGTTGTGATTTGTGATCGTGCTGGTGATAGCCCTACGATGAGCAACAATAATTACTTTGATCAGCCAGTGTTTCTCTTTTCTGTTTTTATCTGCTTATTTTGAAGGAAAGTTGGATCTAACAGAGACTTGTATATGCGATACAAATAAATATGAATCTGGCTTTCTTCTGGGGATTATTTTGTTTTTACACGTGAAGCATTTTCACTTTCAAATTAAATGTCGCTTCCTATTAAGGTAATAATATTATCCCGTTGAATGCAAACAAACTGCATTTTGTACTTTTACCAGAAATATTTGTCTGAGAAAACCGGACCTCAAATTCTGTGACTTGAAAAATGAAATATAAAAGCGCCATCAACAAACCCAGCTATTGTTATTGTGGATCGGAGACCAAGAAACTGGCATGTAGCAGAGCCTTTTCAGCACCAGCTACCAGAGCTGGAAACTGAGTATACAGTAATTGTACTTCGTACTTAATTTCTTTTTTAAATTACCGAATTTTGTTTTAAAAAAGTACTGAAAAACTGATGGAGTATTTGTTAATTTACTTGTAATTGATTATTTTTTGTTAGTAATTAATAGTTTTTATTTTGTGCTGTAAAATAGAAAATTACTTAAAGTATATACTTATTACTTCCATGAGTACACGTAACTTCGCCCTTGAATTAGGTACTGTCAACTATATTATCAATATCATGGTTCAAACAGCTAAATTTCTCAAATATTATCGAGCAAACTGAGTTTTTGTACTCTCAAATATAGGCTAAATTGAATAAATTTCATTATGTTCTGGATATGGAGATTTTGTTAAACCATTTTATTTTCGCATTAATTCAAGAATGGTAGCAAATTGCTTACGGAGGCATAGCTATACCTACAACATACTATTATAAATACATGAGCATATATACATACGTCTGTAGTTTGTACATATATACATATACAGTATGTAATTACTATGACGGGACTAAAAGTGTAAATAATCGTATTTATTTCCAACAATATTCTAATTTGATCAACATTTGAAAATCCCTTAAAATCGAGCTGATTCTGCTGACCTGAAATGCTAAAAATTTGGGTTCGGAAATTGAGATCCAAAATTATTCAGAGTCGTTTTATCAAACATTGCCCTTCAGTAATTCTGTATTTGTAAAAATAATTCAAGTACAATGATTTTTACTTGCAATTGTACTTACTCTAAAATTACAAAAGTAATTGTAGTTAGTATACTGGAAACTTTCAGCTTTCTAGACAGAGCAATTGAAGATTTTAGTTATTATACTGATTGATAGAAATTGTATTTGAAAAAAATAGTAATTGAAAAAAAAATATTCCCTACCCTGCCAGCTACAGTGAAGTCTCTTTATAACAACACTGAAGGGGAAAAAAAATATTGTTACAGGGAAATGTTATATAGAACACAAATTGTGTGCCTTACAAGTACGAAAGGTGGAAAAAATAATGTTGTTGTCTTTATAAAATCTTTCTTTATATTCTTTATGAAATCCTTCTTTATATTCCTTATAAAATCTTTCTTTTTATTCTTTATAAAATGTTTATTATAAAAAAAACTTGTTATAGAGAGACTCGGCTGTAAACGTTAATGCACGGTGATGTGAGTACAAAATGACATTTTCTCTGCACAGTAATGTGTTAATGTGCTGTGTTTTTCCTTTTGATATTTAAATGAACTTACACGTAACTAACGGCAATTGCATGGCGGAGGAATCTGCGACCATTCGCTCCGGTAATAACTTCTGTTTATTATTCTTACCTTTACCTCTTGAACTGAATTTACTCCCGCATGGATTTGACTGAAAGCATGTTTACGTGTTTACGTGCATGTAATTATATACGAATGGCAACATTTTAAACAAACAAAGCTACCGGCATGTCTACGCATTGTATGCAAATGTATAGGAGTTAGTATAAATAAAGGCAGTAAAAAAGAAGTGTGCTGACGCAAGTGACTGGTGACTGAATATCTATTACGATGACAAGATATACTTGTTGTTTTTTTTTATTTTTCAACTCGTCGACCAAAGTAAGTCGGTCCTTGTAAATGAGGATGAAATGTGTCCCATTGTCTCAGTTTCCGTGAATATCTCTCCCAAATACGAGCACAACTGTAACGCATCCTTTAATTTAATATTTGTCTAGCTGTATGCATAGCAGAGGATTGAAAAAATGAAACAAAAAGTGCATGCAATACACTTTTTTGGGGTTCCAATGCAGACGAGAATTTTCACGTGTGCGGTTTCCCCTCTTTAACAAAGTAATTGTAACCACATGCATATATCTGTGGATACACAACACAGCGTTCCACTTAACGAAGTTCTCACAAAAAAATGTCATGCCTCATCCTTTCTTACGTTGCACCAACCTGAGTAATGCACAAAAAAATTACGGGATGAAAAGTAAAATTTCCGCCGGCTTGCATTTAAATCCACACAAAACATAAACATAGAAATTTGTGGTTATAAGAGTAAAATTTAATTGCATATTAAGTATAGAAAGGGAATATGAGCATTTCGCAAAATTTGGCGTCAGTCAAGAGGCTTACATTTGAAATTTGTACTACATCGATGTCAAATTTTCTCCGCAAACGTCCTCCTCCTTTTCGGCTTTATTAAACCACGAATCATTCATGTGTGCCCTTTTATTATTTAGTCGACTCTCACTATAACAGCTCGTCTATAAAAGCACTTTTACTGTAACAACATCCTGGGATCCCCCCGAAAGCGTTATGATGTAAACATCTCCTTCTATAACAGCATTTGCTACAACAACAGGATTTTTCCAGGCCTAGACCACATTTCCCTCACTATAACATTTTGTTTCTATAACGGCATTTAACCACCACGAATAGGGACAGCCTAATTATGCTTTATTTTATCAAGTTTTTGAAAACCAATTTACTATGAACATTTAAATGCATGACAGCATTATTTATAAAACAAAAATACCAAAAATATGTTTTAATGTTTAAAATTTGCCAAAATTTGCAAATTTTAAAAATTTGCCATAATGTGCAAATTTTTACTGCATCAAAATTGCAACTAAAATCAATAATTTTTTAAAAAAGTAATTTCATAACTTAAAAGTACAAATTTTGAAATATTTAAAACTTTCTTTTAAAAAATTTGTTTCTGCAAAAACAATTTTTTCCAAAAAATAATGTTTTGGAAAAATAAAGCATAATTTGGCTGTACCTAGACCATGAAGTACCCCAGTAACATTAACATTTTCTCTATAACAGCGCTTAACATTTTCAACTGCACGAAAATTTATTCCTTTTCCAACGAAAATTAAAATTTTTTGCTTAAACTGTATAAAATGTCAATGTATTATTAAATTATTTATTAAATTACGAAGCTATTACCTGGAATTGGTCTTTCTTCAATTATTATTTATTCAATTTTCTATACGAGCATCTCGCTATAACAGCACATTTTCCTTTGCAGATAGGGTGCTGTTATAGTGAGAGTCGACTATATGAAAATGCAATAATTCTACCAGGTACATTTATTAATATGAAAGTGCACCTTTACACATGAGGATAAGCTCTGTATCAGCTGAGTGAAGTGCACAAAAAATGTGTACCTCTGTACAGATCTGACTGCGGTTAAGGCATTTTTTTTGCTGAGGAAGAAAGGGGAGATGATTTCCACGAAAACGAATCTTCTTCTCGCAATGAATGACTCCACTGACCCACTTTTCCCCATCAGAAAGATCTAAGGAGGCTGCACATTACACACTGAGTCATAAAATGCAATGTACATTGCCACAAAGTGTTTTCATTTGGTTTGTTTATGTACAGGCTGTGTAATCATTCCTGTCATTCCGCCGCAGTCCAAATTAGAAATTCTACACATATTCTCAGGTATACAAAAATCCTACAAAAGGATTAACACAGCTCCATAACAATTATACATTTATCTTAACAAATATACATTTATCTTTACAATTACATTTGCCTAACAATTATACATCTCTCATTATACAGCTATACCTTCTGGGATGGGAACTGAGGAGGTTCGGACATAATAAAAGATTTTGGGGAGGATTTTTTGAGCATCAAAAAGGATGAAGGATTTGTTTTGAAAATGAAAAGGTATTTGCTGTATCATTGGGCCATTCCACACGCCTTCTCACATTTCTATGCGGAGGAAGGGGTAAAAGGAAGAGTTGAGGAAGATTTGGCTAATCAGCTTCATGCTCAATGTCTGGGTCATACTTTCACCTTCTATATGAGTTGTTAATCCAATAGAGATTACAGCGATCGAAGCTGTATTGAAGCATCTTGGGACTCACCTGTGGATATTATAGAGAATACGAAGGTGCTGCATCTTGCAAGGGAGTGTGTACTCCGTGAAGAATTGACTGATGAGGCCATTCCCCCAGCCTCCTCACTATGTACATATGTACATACATACGCATGGTTGTATGGCTCAAAGGGAAATTTTTGGGGGAACTTTTATTGTGGTCTTTCCTCTCTGTTTCTTCTCTGTCTCTGGTGGATATTGTTGTGCAGGGATGAGACTTCGTTAATTCGCCTCCGTGAAGCACAACGGAGAGAGCAACATTGTGATCTCTTGGCCACGACAGAAAACAATACAGTGCCAGACACGCTTTGGAAAAGGAGTTAGTGCTCATCAAAATATTTTTGTATCCTCTTGACACTCGGTAATTGTGCTCTTTCTGGGTTTCAAGGTCACCTTTTCTGGAGGGCTTCGGAATTCAGGGTGATTCCCGAATTTTCTAACACGTCCACTTTTACCAAGATAATTTTGGACATTCAGTTTTTGTTAAAAAAAAAAATTAATAAATTTAGTTCTAGTTACAAAATTTTATTTTTGTATCTTTAACTACTCACTGTAGCCTTGACATGGACCGATTCTACAGTTTGACCTGAAGAAAGCCTTAGAATTCGGGGTTTTTGAAGTAGTTTGAAGTGCATTGAGTGTGATAAACGCCAGGGACTAATTGGTTGGATTAAAATCGTGACGACGAATAGGTGTTACAAATGTGCCCGTGACTATGAAGGGGTCCAAGCGAGCCCTGGCATGGTGCCGTGTAAAAATGTCCAGACTCCTCACGACCTTGGGTCAGCTTGCGAGAACGAATGACTTGGATTCCATTCATTTGTTGTGTGCTATGATGTGAAACATTTTCTTAGGCTTATTTATACAACAAAAATAAACACTAGTAGCATTTTAAACGATAAATTAATAGTGGTGAAAAAAGGGTTTTTGAGGACAATTAATCAAATATTCTTGAAATAAATAAACCAATTATTAAAAATAAATAGATCATTTTATTTAAAAATAAAATAATTAATTTCCTGACTGTGTCAAACTAGTAATAAGAATAGTAAAGTGTACTGGTATGCATATGCAAACGCGTGTTGACAAATTATTCGGAATGGAACACAGACGTCGTTATACCGGCTACCTTTTATTCTACGGTAAGG
>JAQGBT010002716.1:0-22732 GCA_034698585.1 Disparrhopalites patrizii | reverse complement strand
ATATATATATATATATATATATATTTCTCTAACTCTCTATACATTTCTCTGTCGTTCTCTCTCTATTTTTTTCTCGTCCTCTCTCTCTTTCTCTCTCTAGTTCTCTCCCTATTTATTTCTCTATATCTGTCATTGTCTCTATTTCTCGGTCCATATTTCTCCCATTCGCGCTCTATTTTTCAATGTCTCTATTTTTATCTCACTTCTGTCAGCCTAAATTCACATTTCCTTTTATTTAATGTCCTTTCTGGTATCATACATGCATTCGCTCTGAATTTGTATTTAATTTCTGTCTCTTTCCGTTACGTATCTCTATCTGTTGTTCGCAAACTTTTCCTATGTATTCCAATCCCTTTCAACTCTCGTTGGATCTTCATATTCCTTTTCTCTTGACTGAATCTGTCAACCATTGCCTTTCTCCTCGCCACCTCCTGGGCTCCCCGTCAGTAATGAAAGGTATCAATGAAGCCCCAGATCTCCCCACATGCCTCCCCGTCAAGTACAAAAGTCTTATTTTGGCCAGCTATGTGCATGCATCAAAGGAACAAAAGCTCTCAAGTCCGGGGGAATGTATACGTATACATATTGGGTATTAAAAGGTACGCTACCTGTTTAAAAAAGTCTTTACATGCCGGGACAAGTATTGTGATTTGATAAAAGCCCAAAGGAGAGGAATCGCAAGAGAGAAAGAAAATGGTAACTTGAAACTGAAAGGCTGTCATTCTCCCCACACCTTTAAGGTTACCTACAAGTAGCTGACAAAAGAAAGCAATTTATATTGAGCAACTGTTTTAGGAATGCACTATTATATCTTGCCGTACATATCATATGGAGTACATATCAAACGCTTTGTATGGGGAAATTAGAGAATTGAAAATGTAAATGTTAGTTGCGGTAGCCCAGAAAAGGAGATGGACGTTTGGGGAAGTCAAGATCTCTTTGTCCAGATCACCACCTCTCATTGGGAGGTAGAGACAGAAAAGACAGAGAGAGAACAAGCGAGACAGAGAGGAAAACAGAAAAGATGAGAGACAGAGAGAAAGAGAGAGAAAGACAGTGAACATGAGAAATAGAGAGAGACAGAGAGAGAAAGAGAAATAGAGAAAGAGAGGATGAGAGAAAAAAGAGAGAGAAAGAAATAGAGAAAGAGAGAGACAGAGAGAGAAAAAGAGAGAAATAGAAAGAGAGAGACAGAGAGAGAAAGAGAGAAATAGAAAGCGAGAGACAGAGAGAGAAAGAGAAAAATAGAAAGCGAGAGACAGAGAGAGAAAAAGACAGGATGAGAGAAAAAAGAGAGACAGAGAGATAAAAAGAGAGGATGAGAGAAAAATGAGAGAGACAGAGAGAGAAAAAGAGGATGAGAGAAAAAAGAGAGACAGAGAGAAAGAAATAGAGAAAGAGCGAGACAGAGAGAGAAAAGGAGAGAAAGAAATAGAGAAAGAGAGAGACAGAGAGAGAGAAAGAGAGAGAAAGAGAGAGAAAAAGAGA
Source organism: Disparrhopalites patrizii (assembly GCA_034698585.1). Taxonomy (NCBI): domain Eukaryota; kingdom Metazoa; phylum Arthropoda; class Collembola; order Symphypleona; family Sminthuridae; genus Disparrhopalites; species Disparrhopalites patrizii. The sequence goes on along the minus strand of JAQGBT010002716.1, from coordinate 21,244 downwards.
GAGAAAGAGAGTGAAAGAGAGAGAGAAAGAGCGAGACAAGGAACAAGGTTGTAGGGTATAAGAAGTCATGTAGTAAAAGTGAGATTGGTGAGTGTGTGTGAGGATGAAATCATAACAGCCACCTATATATGTATCGGGTAACCCCATCGGGATGAACAGGTTGCTACAATGTCATACATTATGATTATGACATTTACAGTAGAATGGCAAGGAACAATAAAAGTAAAAAAAAAGGGAGGGAAAAGAAGAAGAGAGAGGGAAAGGAGAGGAGAGGATACCATACTGAGGGGGGGATAAGTGAAACCGGAGAAATGTCTTTTTATCCTATGATTTATCGGAGGAAAATGTCAAGAGATGGAATGTGGTTCAGATTGCTCAAACAATCAATTTTTTTTATCGATGCTATCCCATCCCAACATGCACTTGTGCCATGCCACTACTCCTTCCTACGTCCTCTTTTGACTTCAACGTTCTTACTGCGTCGAATACAATGAGTTAAGGGACAGTTTTCTCCCTCCTTCTTCTTCCCTTTTTTTTTTCTTAGCGCGATGTAATCATAATAAGTTGGCAAAAATATCTTTCTTTCTCTCTGTCTCTCCCACTCTTTCCTCATTTCTTCCAGTTTCTTCTGTCTTTTCCCTCTTTTTTCTCCCATTTCCCCTCTTTTTCATATGAACCTTCTTCTTACGACTGTCTCCCATACTTTTTGATTCCATTTTTTTTTGTCTCCACAATTCTCGTCCTCCTATCTTTCCTGTCCTCGCAGTTATTCAACCCCCTTCTTATTTCTCCCTGTCACTCTCCCTTGCTCTTTTTTTCTTCTTTTTTTCTTTCCCAGCTCTTATCTTGCTCATTCATTCACTACTCTCTCTCTCTCTCTCTCGTTCTTGTCGTGGTCCTTGTACGTCTTTCACTTCACTGTATTTTATACCATTTTTTTTCTTCCCCATTTTATGTCCCCGTCTCTCCCCCTTGCTTTCTCTCCCCCTCCAGCTTTCATTCCCGCTCAATTCCTCTGGTCTGTGCAAAAACCTACCTCTAAAAAAAAAAAAACTAAGGAAGCGGTATGGGAAAAGAAAAACTTCCCTACCCGCACATATCCCCCATATCCTGTTTAAAACAAGCTGGACCAGTCAAGTGAAGAAAATAGGGAAAATTGTGCCATGAACGGGGGTACATTGGAAAAGACGGGAAGGGGAAAAAAATAAAGAAAGGGCGGGTACAGTTACAAAGATTTTTTTTTCTATTACATTTACTCCTCTCCACTCTTTTTTTATTCTTCCTCCTCCTTTTTTTTCTCCTTCGTCTTTCCTTTCTCTTGTGAGCTCAAAACACTCATTTCTTGGTTGAAGGACAGGAGCCGTAATAGTAGAATGGGGCATTAGTTGCACAGAATGGAGCGGTGTAGTCGCAATAGAGATTATGAGGGGAGAGAAAGTGAAGGGAGAAAGTGGTGGGGACGAGAGAGAGAGAGAGAGAGAGAGAGAAAGACCGAGAAATTACACTCAAGGTACCGTATATACCTATGAAGGATCATTTCTAAACGAGTTAAAGAGGAGAGAGAAGAAGAAGAAGAGGATGGAAGAGACGTGATTCAAACTCTTGGTCAGATATGATCGCTTCAATAATCTTGGGTGATCCTCCTACAACTATTACTATTACGGGTAGTAGTAAAGTCTGGGCTATTACTACATCCCACCCTCACTTTTATCCTTTTGCTGGAGCTCCGGGAAAAAAATGGAGAGACAGACGGAGAGAAGGACACGAAGGGAGAATTGTGTGTGTATGTGCCGTGCATACAACAGAAAGTCTTGCTCTTGTTCTGGTCTTCATCATTAGAAGGAGAAAAGGTCCTTCTAACTAGCCCTACTTCTCCCGGTAGAGAAACCCGGGATTTTTAAAAAAAAGGCACAATCCAATCCATAACGTGGGGATTGCGTAAAAGACGAAAATTCCCTACGATTCCCTACAATTCGTAGAGTTACCACCATTCTTTGAAAAAAAAACTCCCACATGTCCTTTTGTACCTAGTGTGTGACACAGTGACGGGTCTATGTACGTACTTAGAGGTTGAGCAACATCAAGCCTTCATGAGTACACAGCGGAGATGTCACAAAAGAGTAAACAAACACTCCTTCAGATGATTCCGTTCTTTTCAGTTTGAAGGAGAAGAGGGAGAAAAAAAACTAAAAAAATTTCTTTTGATTCTTCACGATCAAGAGAGAGCCAACAGCGACGGGGATGGAGGAAGAGAGACAAGCGTTTTTAGACACTTACATTCATACAGAGTGAGATCAGCTGGAGGAGGGAGAGAAGAATAAAGAAGAAACTCTCTGAGGCTGGGGAAAACTAAAAAGAGAAGCAAGGAAGTAGAAAAAAATAAAATAAAAGTAGAAAAAAAAAGAAAGGAGAGAAAAAAGCCCATTTCACCCTCGATTTTTCAACAGTGAAAGTGTGGATCTTGTACCCCCAGTGGGAACCGCCTCTCCAGCCTATTGTCATTTCAAGCCAGTCACCATTCAAAATAGTAGAGCCGAAAGACAATCGACAAATCTCAGAGTTTTCGACTCGCTCCACCTACAACAATCTCATGTCTTCCCCCCCCCCAACACCAACCTCCCCTTCTTTCTCAATCTCATTTCATACCAGTAAATGTATCTATATAATACACATATACATACCGGGATACATCCATTCCTTTTTGTTTCACCTCCCTCAACTCCGTTTTTTTTTTATCCCTGCTAGTTCCGCCGTAACAAGTTCAAGTCTATCCTTTTCTCTCTCCCTTTCTTTCACGCTCTTTCTCTCTATTTCTCTCTCTTTTCATTCCTCCCATCATGAAAGACAAAAAAGGAAGCACATTTCCAGAGTAGTGCTTGTCGAACCACAACCAGGAACATTGCCACAAGTACAACGTACATACAACAAGTACTCTCCCGACTACCATCCGGGACATAACTTAGGTGAGTCCTACTTCCCATCACATCCAGTCGCATTTCTCACTCTCACCCTCTCCTTCCCCCCAATTTCATTTCCGCCACCTTCTCCCCGAGTAAAACAGAGATAGAAAGAGAGAACCAGAAAGAAAGAGAGAGAGAGAGAGATGGAGGAACAAACCAACCCTTTACGATGTCCAATAGAATAAAACGATCGAGTGGGAGAGTGAAATAATAGAGCAATAGAGGGGTGGCAAGGGGGAGGAATTACACGACAGAACGGGGTAGAGAGCAGCAGAAATAGAAAAGGAGGGAGGGAGAGAGAGGGAGGGGAAATTAGAGGTGAGGAGAGTCAGGAAGAGAGTAGGAAGGAGTGAGGAAGAATTAGCGGAGAGTAAAGCGAAAGAAAGAAAGAGAAAGGGAGAGAAAGAGAGAGAAAGAAAGAGAAAGAGAGAGAAAGAGAGAGAAAGAGAGAGGAAAGATTGCGAGTGACTGAAAAGGAAAGAAGCCATTCGGAGGACTACTGGCAAGGCAAAGTGAGGAAGGCCACGTGTATTTATGTACGAGTAGTCGGAGTCATTGAGAAGCAAGGAGTACAATATAAAATGGTTCCCCCCAAAAAATGCATAAACCCCTGAGATGCATAGGCATTAAGCACAGATGCATATACATGAAAAGAGTGAAAGAGAAGGAGAGCGACAGAGAGAAAGAAGAGTGAGGAGAGAGAGAGAGAGAGAGCGACAGAGAGGGCAAGCGAAGAAAAAAGTGTGTATTCAGAATATAAATGTATCGGGATCGTTCAAGTGTAAAAATGGCGATAAAATAAAACGAGGGGAAAGTAGTATCCTTGCTTTCTTTCACCACACTATAAATACAATTGCGAGTACAAACCCTTTTCCTCCTTCTCCTCCTCCTCCTCCTTTTCCCAAACTATGGGAGTTACATGAGTATGTAGTGGTGTTAGCATGGAGAGAGGGAGAGAGATAGAGAGAGAGACAGAGATGGAGAGAGAAAGAGAGAAGGAGAAAGAGCGAGTATTGTGCTCAGGTAGGGCGGTATAAAACACAATGAGATGTAACGCGTGTCGCTCTCTCCATTTATCACTTTTATGGATTTTGGATGAAAAATCTATTCTTCCATTACAAGAGTTACGAGTTATGACGATTCTGTAGCAGGAGCGAGAGCTCTTGAAGGCAACTCTTCTTTTTTTCTTCTTTCTTTCTTTCTTGTACTAGTTGTATTTCCTCATTCTTGTTCAACCTCACTCCTTTCTCCCTTTTATATATATCTCTCTCTCTTCCTGTATCACGGATTCTCCCCCTCTCTCTCTCTCTTTAGTTATGTTTTTCATTCTTCCTTCCCTCCTTTATTTCTTCTCCTCTCTTCCCTCATTCCCTAAACAATATTTTAACTCTAATATGTAGACACACACAGAGGGAGAAAAACCTCGAACACGGCGTAGTTAAAGACTTGCACTTAACATGATAATATATCAAAAAAAAAATTGTGTATATAACCGCTATTTCTTTTTATTCTTCCTGTACCACCATTACGAGGGGCCACACTAGCCTCTTTTTTTTAACCTTTTGCCAACCAAAAAGAGACAGGGAAAATACACAAGGCAAAGGGTTCAGGGCATTTCCCATGCACACGGAGAGAGAGAGAGACAGAGAGAGGCCGAGAGAGAGAGAGAGGAACCCACATCACCGTTTTAACTGTGTACACACGGAAAAAGTATACACACGCAATTCTCACCAAAGTTGTACATCTTCTCTCTCTCTTTCTCTCTCTTCTCTGTCTCTTCACTCTCTCTTCTCTGTCTCTTCACTCTCTCTTCTCTGTCTCTTCACTCTCTCTTCTCTGTCTCTTCACTCTCTCTCTTCTCTGTCTCTTCACTCTCTCTCTTCTCTCTCTCTTCACTCTCTCTCTCTTTCCCTCTCTCTCTATCTTCTCTCTCTTTCTCTCTCTCTTTTCTCTCTCTCTCCCTTCTCTCTTGCCGTTTTCCGTCTCTCTCCTTTTCCCTCTCTGAATTCGTTTGCATGTGCCTCTCTGACCCTTTAGCAACTCTTTCGAAAAGCATTCATCTTCCGCTCAGCTCCACGCTTGTATAGGTTGAACAATGTATTTTTATAAGCCTTTTTGCCGTCCCTCTCCCTCTCCTTTTTCTCTATCCTTTCTTTTTTTTTTTGTTACATACAAATATAACAGCCAACGCTCTCTTCCCTCTTTCCCCTCCCCTTCAAATCTTTGCTACTGTAAAATAGTTTAAAAAAAGATGCAAATGGTCCATATCTGTAACTTCCACCTCACTTTTTTTCTCTTCCGCTCTCTCTCTGCCTTACTCACTTTCTCTCTACTTCTCTCCTCCTATCCTTTTCTACTTACACATTCATTTACAAACTAAATTCAATCACTGCATATAGCCTCTTGTGCCTCAAAAAACATTACTCTTTCATGGCTTTCTCTTTCACCGCTTTATGAGGAGCGACATGAGAGAATATTTTTTGGGGGGAAAGAGGAAGGCGAAGCCGACAGCTCGGAGACTACTACATAACATTATGATGATAACTCACATACTACATATTTCAGGGAGGCTTTCGCCACCCCATTATGCAAAATATCACTTAGACAACAACAAACTGGAGTGAGACGAGGAGGAGGTGGTGGAGGAGAAAAAGAAGGAAGAGAAGAGAAACCTCAACCTCACATTGTATATTAAATTAACTTTTGTAATTCCAATTCCATGCTTGGATTCAAAGCTTCCACACTTAATCCCCTTCCCATCAATATAATTTGTTGAGGCGCGTGGTAGCACTCACAACCTACTCACTCACTCCTTGCTCTTTCCCTATCCCTCTCTCTTTCTCTCTCTCTCTCTCTCTCTCTCTCTCATTCCATGCCAGTTACTATTATTACAGAAAGGAACTATGGAAATCGTGAGAGGGCCAAAAAAAAGTGTATTAATTCATTTTGCAGAGAGTTACCCCCTCTCACTCTCACTCTCCCTCTCCCTCAGTGGATCTCTCCCCATTTCCCTCTCTCACTGTATCCCCCCTCAAATTCCCTCTCACTATTGCCCTGCCTCTCCCAAAATTATAATATCATCCCCGCTCAAATCTTTCACAATCCTATCTCTTTTCTATCTTGCAGAGAGACGAAGGATTTTTTTTTTTGGTCTTGTCACAAAATACAACAAATCACTTTCCTGTCGAATTTACAAAAGTTTGTCTTACACAACCCCCGAAGCCTGTCTACAGAGTGTCAAAATCATTAAACCAAACCTGTCATCTTAAATATCTCTCTCTGTTCTCTCTTCTCTTTCTCTCTGGCATCTACAAATCCTACCATTCTTCTCGGAGAACTGGTGCAAATCATACATGGAGAGAGGGAGAAGGGGAAGGAGAGAGCGAGAGAATGAAAGGAAAAAAGAAAGAGCGAAAAAGCATACATCAATTTATAATGCACACAATTCAATATTGTAATCAGATTGAGGTTGATGTTGTCAGGACGAATTGAATACAGAGAGAGAGACTTTATTATATCCTACTATATATGTATTTTGGTCTTTCTAATAAGTCCCTATTCCTGTCTCCTCCACTATCTCTCCCTACTACTCACACACATGGACATGGATGGTTCTATAAAAACCAATCCCCTTACAATTACAATAACCATACACATAAGATTACATTAGCACATTCCCTGTAATAACAATAATAAACTCCATAAACATTATCAAGAGAGAGAGTGAGAGAGGGAGGCATACGGCATTCCACGTCCTTTCCATTAAGGACGAAGGCCCACATATGAGCACACACACACAGACACACGAGCATTCCCAAATTGTTCATTAGCACAGAGTGTAAACGACGGGAGGATAGAGAGAGAGAGCGAGAGAGAGAGAGAGAGAGAAAGGGAGGGAAAGATAAATTTGTTGAAAATTTATCATCACTACTTCTATTTACATAAAAAGATTCTTCCTCTCTCTCTCTCTCCCCCTTTCCGTTTATTTTTTTTCTCCCAACCATTATTTGTCTTCCATCGTCTTCCACCACCAGAGTACGGTGGAAACAACAACAACAACAATTCTTTAATGATTGCGGGGAGAAACGATCATAAATTCCAAGGGGAAGCGTCTGACACAGAGGGTGAGTGAGGGAGATTGCGAGGAAAAGGAGAGAGAGATAGAAGGAGACGCAGAATTGGAGGGAGAGAGAGGGAGAGAAAGAAAGAGAAAAATAAAGGAGAAAGCAAGAAAAAAAACCTCTCCACACCCTCTTTTCCACTGATATTTGTCAACACAGACACTTTTCCCCTCTAAAAAGTCTCTCTCTCGTTCTCTCTTTCTCTCTCTCTTTCGTCTTCCTCCTCATTCTATGCAAACAGAGAAGCAAACGACAAATTTTTTTATGTCCTTCTCCAAAGGAAGGTAAGAGGGAGAGAAAAAAATGAAAGTATGTGTATTGTACAAAGGAGGGAAGAGCCTTGTAGTAAAGGCGGAGGAGGGGAAAGGAAGCTACAGAGAAGTGAAAAAAGTCATTTAGCACAACCAATATCCTTGGGAAGGAAAGGGAAAAGTGTACAAGAGAAAAAATGTCATTGAGGAAAAAAACTCATTTCTCTCTCTCTCTCTCTCGCTCTTTCGCTCTCTCTCTCGCACTCTCTCCCTCGCCCTTTTTCTCTCTCTCTCTCTTCCTCCGTTCATGGATTCATACACATAGTTTGTGGGAGTTTCATTCACATTTTTCTGCTCCCGTTCTGGTTGTTGTTGTTATTCTCCCCGCTTCCTCTCCTTCAAGCTCCTCTTCTTGTTCCAGGAAAGAGAGGGGGAAATGAAGAAAGGAGGAGAAAGAGGCGAAAGCGAAGGAGAAGGGGGAAAAATTGAATCCGGAAAACAGGCCCTAAGACGAATCATGGCAGGCCTTTAAACCGCGCCAGCAAGCTTTCCTTAACCCAGTCACATGCATACGTCCGTCCGTCTCCGTTTCTCTCATAACCAAAAGAGAGAGAGAGAGAGAGAGAGAGAGAGAAAATGCCACAAAAGTATGGGAGTAAAAGGGGGAAGAAGGGAGTAAAAATATGAGAAAAATTCATTTCCTTAGCGTGATGCCCTTCTTCCTTTCTCTCTCTCTCGTTCTTTGCCTTAAAGAATTCGAATAAACATTGGAAGAAGAAGAAGATGAGAACCGTTTTTCCAGTTATCCAGCATAAATTTCTTTTTGGAGCTAGTAGACATAACTCCGTCATATATCTCCCTCTTGTCTACATGTGTCCAAGCATCCTCAACCTTACAAGTCATATTTATGCAACATATATTATTATTATGATATAACTTTTTTTCCCCTCTTCTATCCTCTTATACAATTTTTCTCTCCTTCTTTCTCTCTCTCTACACCGAAAAAAAAAACTATTTTATCTGGACAAAGTTTATAGTAGTAGTGTCTCTCCACTGACTTTTTTTTTCTAATGGAGGCGGAGCATGAACCAGTATGAGTTGGAGAGATTTTTTTTTGTTTAAGTCCCTATATTATCATTCCACTGTATAGGAGATAATAGGGGGTAGGACCTTATATCGTGTCCGGCTCCAACAACGAACCATGTACACTTAAAAAGCCCCGTACATTATGTGGCTCGGTCATGCAAACACCCACATGTAGTGGTTGGGGTAGTAAGAGGGAGAAATACAGAATATTTTATATTCTGCAAGCATTTTATTTATTTGGCAGACTCCTTGTACTCATTACATACATACATAACATTACTTGCATATCAAGTAATCGTATGGTAATGTATCCTCCCCATTATGCACTCTCTCAAGTACATAACACATACCACAGGACTATTACGAAATACCACACTTTTTTTCTATCACTCCTATGTCAGTCACATGTACCACTCTCTATCTCGGCTTTTTTCCTGCTCTCTCTCTCTCTATTTCCCTCTTTCTTCCCGTGTCTCGCAGTTTTCTTGTTTTTTCTCTCTAAGTGTTTCCTCCGTGTCTTTCCATCCACTTATCTAATGTAATATGTAGGACTTATTCAACTGTACACATGATTGTTATTGTACTATTACCCATAATATACCTTGAACCTATCTCCCACTCTTCGTATAATTACCACACACACACAAGTAGAATGTACAAAAAATTGGGAGAATAAAGGCTGGAGGAAAAAAAAATGAGAGGAGAAGGAGGTAGAGAGAGAGAGAGAAAAATGTGTGTAACTCTTATTATTACCACCACGAGGAGGGGGAAAGTTAAATGCATAACTCAGATTTTTTTTTTTTTTTTTGGAATTTTTTATTTTATTTTACTCCACCAAAGGAATGAACGAGTTATATTTTCTGACAATACTAGGTGGATGAGGAGTGGAAAAAAAATTAAAGTGTTTTTTTCTCCTTCTTCCCTTCTCTTTCTCTCTCTCTCTCTTCCATTTTTCTCTTCTTTTGTAATATTTCCTCCTTATTACGTAACCATTGGAGTCAATGTTGGTTGAAAAAGTTTCACAAATAATATATGATTTCTTAACATCACATCAGCCAAAAAAAAAAGATAGGGAGGAAGGGAGAAAATGTTAAACTTCTATCAATTTTCAGAGAGCTCCAAGACTATTGTGAGAATGCTCAACCAACCTGAAACGTCATGGTTATGTAAAAGGCAGTGAGTGAGTGAGAGAAATGAAATAGAGAGAGAGAGAGAGAAAGAGTGCCTGGACCCCAAAAACTGACTCTTTCTCTAACATTTGTGTACATCATCCACATGCATAGTAATGGTAAGGAGTAATAGTGTTGATAGTAATAATAATAAAATATATGAAACCAAAAAAGTTGCACACATGTGGAGAGGAGAAAAGTCCAAAAAACTTTCATGTATGTATGCATGAGCATACTATTATTACCGTATGTATGACTTACAAGGGTGACGGCAGTGAGAGAGAGAGAGAGATATGGGTTATATTCAACTTTATCCATGCACCAATCTGAATCCAATGGGTTACAAGACACACTCTTTCTACTGCCAGAAAACTACATCTCATTTCCATTTACTCCTTAACAGGAACATAATTTATGTTTCGTTTATTCCTACTACTACTACTGCTACAACTACTACTATAGATACAGTCCTACGGGTGCAACTGCCGTCCTACGAAACTAGGGGGACTTTTTGGATAGGGGAAAAATAAGCATGTCTCTATAATACAGTTGAAATTCCTATCTTTTTTGAACTCTCACTCCTCGTTACATGATCATCAGCGAGTACCCATCATTCCATCCTAAATCCTATTTTTCCAATTCATTAACTTGTCACCCTACCACCACCAAGTCTCACACAGAATCCTTTCCTCCCTCCTCCTTTCTCTCTGTCTCTCTCTCACTCTTTCTCTCCTTCTTCTTCCTCACTTTTCATTCTGTTCCCATTCCCACATGTTCCCCCTTTCTCTCTGTGACTCTCTCGCCCTGTTTACACCCTGCCTGCTCCGCCAGCTTGGCCTCTGCCCTCTCTCTCTCCATGTGCCAAAGGAAAGAAGGGAACGGAGAGAGAGAGAACGAGAGAGAGAAAGAGAGAGAGAGAGAAAGAGAGAGGGGGGGAAGAGAGAGAGTGAGAAAGAGATAGAGAGAGAGGGAAAGAGAAAGAGAGAGAGAAAGAAATAACCAAATCTACAATCACAATCACACAACTTGCACACTTTTGTCCCATTTCGCCAACCCAACCAAAAGTGATTCTTTTTCACCAAGAAAGAGAGAGAGAGATGGAAGAAAAAAAGATTTATACCCTATTTTTTTTTTACCTATAGCTAACCCTTGAATTCATTTCTACGACAGCAGACTTTAGTGGTAGAAACTGGTGATGGTAGTGGATACAGAAGGAACGGTACAGATTTTTTTTTCTCCTTCTTACAATGTATCCGTCCATCAACATGCCTTGGTGATTGACTAAGTGATTGAGTCAAACCCAACTGGCTACAACATGGAATAATAATCAAGTGACATACTCTGAGCAATGTAAAAAATGTCGGTGGTGGTGAACTGAACAGTGGTGGAAAAAGGGGATGTGAGTGAGAGAGAAAGGCGGGGAGGGTGGAATGGTAAAAAAACGTTTTTTTTCGGTGTTGGAAGAGAAAAAAAATGCTACCATTCTACATCTGTATGAAGGGTAATTCATATTGGAATAGACACCCCCTACGAGAAATCACGAGGACGACATGACTTTGTGTTCCAAAAGCGATCCATGCATAAAAGTTTATGAAGTCACCAAAAAGATACCGTTTCACTCCCATGCTCAAAATCTCCTACTGGGACTTCTGTCTCCATCTCATCTCTCCCTCTCTCTCTCTCTCTCTCTCTATTTTTTCTCTCCTTCTCTCTCACTTCATCCCCCCTATTTTCTCTCACTCTTTTTCCACTCTGCAAATATCATTTGTCAGAATCATGTTACATTCCTTTCCTCAGATCGAATTAGTTTTTAACCCTCCCATAATATTACACAACCCCCATTATGGGAATTTACAGAACCATCCAAACACACACTCTCATAAAATAGAATTCAAGCGTGCACTTTCGCCTCATCTCCTCTCCTTCGCCTTGTTTTTCGCTCTTTCCCTCTCCCTAATTCCATCTTGCTCTCTTTTTCTCTCTCTCTCCTTCTCTCTCTCTCTTGTTCCGTCTTTCTATCTCGTGTGGTAAGCTCTTTATAATCCTTTGGAAAAGCGACTCACTTTGCAAAAGTCTTTTACATCCTCTCGCCTCGTCTTCCCTTCCTCTGTCTCTCTCTTTCTTTTTCAATTCATTGTTAAGCCTTCTACTCGTCTGGACAAGTTTTGTAAAGAGAAAGATCTCTGTACAATCGTACTACAGACTGAGTCAATAGGTTGTCAAAGGGGTCCATGGAAATGTCTTTTCAGAGTGCCGCTAAGACTTCCTACAAGCTCCAAAGTCTCTAACAGCCGTGATGCAAATGGAATTGATCAAGTGAGAAAGTTAATAAATTCTTGAATACAAAACGAATGAATAAAAATGAGAGGAAGAGGGAGAGAGAGGGTGAGAGAGAGAGAGAGAGAGAGAGAGAGAGCTAGAAAAGGATTTTGGTTTTGAACATTCTCTGTAGGGACACACGCATGCTGCTCCCACTATCTAGGGGCCCTCCACCCCAATGAAATAAATACTTTATTTTCTGGAGCCGCGCTTGCCATCCCTTTATTTTCTTTTTTTTTCCAAGAATAATGACAGGAACCCTTGTCCCAAATGTTTCAGCCGTACTTATATACATAGTATACCCCCACAATGTTGTTATTCCTCCAAAACCATTGTGACCTCCTACCTTTTCCACGGTCTGAAAAGCCTTCTCCTCCTACCACTTACACCTTCCCTTTCTCTCTCTCTCTCTCTCTCTCTCTCTCTCTATCTCTTTCCATACCGAAGTAAACAACACACGGCCGGAGACAACAAGAGCAAGAATGTCATGTACTAATCCGAGTGTAAACCTCCGCTAGGTACTACCACATAACATTCACTGTTCATGTTCTGGCATCCTCCAACATATGCGGACAAATATTCCTTCCTTTTTTTACACTCAAAGGGGAAACAAATTTTTTACTCGGAGAGAGAGAGAATAAAAAAAAAACGTATATTTTCCTCTCTTCCTTTGTTCAGGAAAAAACTGTCAACAAAAAAAAAATGTTTTATTATAATAATGAAATAATATTAATTTCAGTTACAATTTCCCCTTTTGAAAAAAAAATGTTGTTATTATGACTCTGTATCATTACTATTATTATTTGGAGATACCCTCCTCCCCAGCAGACCTTATGTCTCTTTCTCTCTCTCTCTCCGGTACTCGCTTTTTTTCTATCCCTTCATTAAAATGATATTTCCCCCTTTTGCGCCACATACAAAGGGAGAGAGATGGAGCGGAGAGGGATAATTAAAAAAAAAAGAACCTAAGGCTCCTTATTTATTAAATGTTATAGTATACCCCCACATTTACAAACAAGTGGAGAGCGAAAAAAAAAACTCGGTATTCATAAATAACAAGAAGGGAAAAATTGTATTCTACATTTCCAGTCCTACTCATGGAGGAAGACGGAGAGGGGAGTGAGAAAAAGAGAGCGATAGAGAGAGAGAGAGAGAGGGAGAGAGAAAAAAACGATGCAATCCGATGAACACTGACTTATAGAGGAACGACGTCAGACAATCAATTACATGGCACATAGCTCTCACTATCTGATATCCCCCTAAAACCCTCCAAAGTTCCATTACCTTATTCAATTGGGACGTTTGAAGAAGAAGACAAAAAAAAAGAGTGGAGAGAGATAGTAGTAGTGTTAGTTGGCTGGGGTAAAGTAGTTTGAAATCTATGGATACATATCTAAATTTCGAAAATGATAGGACCAGAGCACCACTCTCTCCCTCTTTATCCCTCTCCCCCTCACCCGAGAATTAACTGTAGAAAAGAATGCGACGATGAGATGAGAGGATCGTATGGGATTTCCTTCCATGGGGGTATATGACTCTTTTCTCTCTCTCTCTCTCTCCAGCAGAAAAAAGAAAAACGAAGAAGGTTGGGTTGCCCATGGATTGTCATGACTTTGGTATGGAACATTGGTGGCCATCGTATTTTTTTTTGTTCTCTCTCACACTCCAATCTTTTACATATACCACCATGCATTTCTCTCTCTCTCTCTCCCTTATTCCCTCTCTCTCCCTTATTTTCTCTCTCTCTCTCTCTGCCGACTTCAAGGATAAGAAAATCCACCACCACCAAAGGGAAGAAAGAAGAGTAATAGGGCCGTTGCAGGACTAATATCCTACATAGCCCCAAAAAACTACATAAGGGGGGGGGAGGTTGAGTCAAGCGACACGAGAGACTCGTTGAGGAAGGGGTGAAGTGCACTCAATAAATCCTAATAGTTCCATCAGCTGGAGTGAAATCAAACATGAGGGTAGAGGCGGTCGGAGGAGGAGGAAGAGGATGGAGTCATTCAAGTTTCTGGAGAATCAGTAGTAAGAGGAAAAGGCCTCTCTCTCTCTGTCTCTCCCTTTTTCCTCCCTCAAGTCTCTCCCTTTCTCCCTCTCTCGCTCTCCCTTTTTTCTCCCTCTCTCGCTCTCCCTTTTTTCTCCCTCTCTCGCTCTCCCTTTTTTCTCCCTTTCTCCCTCTCTCGCTCTCCCTTTTTCATCTCTCAAGTCTCACCCTTTTCGTGTCAGTCTCTCCTCTCTCTCTTCCTTTTCCTCCCTGAAGTCTCTCCCTTGCCTCCTCAGTCTCTCTCTTTCTCTCTTTTGCCCTTTCCCTTGGTTGTAGAGAAAAATAAGGGGGGAGAGGAATGTGTGTTGTGCCCAGCTGTCAGTACAGGTCAGAGAGTCGCGTCAACTGATATGAAGGGGAAAAGGCAATGGCAATCTCAGCCCATTAAGGTGATTCTCAAGGGTACCATTCCTGACTTTGGGAAACTTTGTAGCATAGTATAGGGGGAAGGGAGAAGAACGTACACTGGGGGTTGATCACTCAACTTGAACACAAATATATATGGATATATGGATACGTACATATATGTACATGCCTTGTATCCCTGTAACTATACGTATGTCCATATAAGAGAGACCTTAATCCTCTTCTCGGCTCTCTTTTTCCTCGTTTTTTCTTGGTCTTATGGGTATTACCACTATTATTATTATTACTTCTTCAACTACTATTATTGTTATTCCATATCATTCCAATCCTCAACAAGTATCAGGAATCATTGGGAAAGTCTGGTGGAAAATATGGGCCTATATATAGGTACGGACATTTTTTCCCTCTCTCCCTCTCTCTGACATACAATATCTGACCTTTTCCAGTTTTTCTTTTCCTTCTTAATTTGTCTTCCTTCCCCCTTTTTCTGCCTTCCTCAAAAAAAAAAGATTTTTTTTTATTATGAGACTCCGTGAAATTTCTCTACCCCTCAATATTCCATTGTATAAGACATTATGGGGAATAAGGAGGAAGAAGACATGAAGGAATTGTAAGTGGTGGAAGGGAAGAAAAATCCCAGTAAGTAATAAACATGACACAAGACGTCCGTATCTAAATACATATATTATTATATTATCATTCCACTACCAGGGAGGGAGAAGAGAGGAAAGAGAGAGAGAGAAAGGACTTCCCTCTCTCATTCTAGGGCTTAATACCACTCGATTTTTTTTTTTACAAAGTTTTTCTAAAAAGTATTTTACATTAAATACTTATCTCCATGTGTCTCTATTTCCTCTCTCTCTCTCTCTCTCTCTCTCTCTCTCTCTCTCTCTATTTCTTCCCCGCTTCCTCCCCTTATCTTTCGTCTGGGTAGATACGGGCTACTTACGTATTTATGTAAACATTTTTCTCTTTCCTCTTTTCCTTTTTTTCCCTCTCTCTCTCCCCCTTGGTGTCCCTTAAGGAATGATGGGTATGCATTTTGAGGGACTACATTTTTTCATGTACTTATTTCATGTACTTATTCTCCTTTTTTTTATCAACCAATACCTCCTTTTAGAATTTATATGTATGTATATACAAGTTTCAAAAGCCCATCAAAATGCATCAAGTTGGCAGTTTTAAATTTGGGTAAACTTTCTCCCTCTGTTTTTCAAAGAAGAAAAAAACTGACAAAAATATACGAACTTGAGTTACATACGTACTTGTCGCTTAAAAGGGAGGGAGACTTTTCTTTTTACACACTTGAAAAGTTCCCATCAGTCTCAATCCCCATGCATCAAAATGATTTCTCCCGTGTGCCCTCAATAACATTTGCATTTATTTCTTCCCCTGTATGCACACTTCTCTTTTCCCTTCTTCATGGATGCCACGTTAAAAGGGGAGAAGATGTAGAAAAGGGGAGGGAGAAAGAGGGGAAGAACGTTGAATTAGTGTTTAGTCAGTGGAATAAAATACAAGGGAGGAGGAGGGTGAAAGAAGTAGTAGCAAAAATACTGGGAAGAGAAATAGCATGGTGGTGGAAAGGGTTGAGCTTGTAATTTTGTCCCCCCATCCGTTCTTTTTTTTTCCACACGCACACAAAAAAAAAGTATTAATGTAGAAAAATACACATTTTAGAGTGAGGAGCTCCTTCAAAGAGTTATAATCAACGTTCCCCCACAGCTTTTTGCTCATCTTCAGTAAAGAGAGAAAGAGAGAGAGAGCGATACGGAGAGCTACAAATAAAGTCAGAGAGACAGAGAGAAAGAGAGAAGAGAGCAAAAGAGACGTCAAATGAGACCAAGGGAATGTGCTGTGTGTGCATAGAACTAACTTTCAAGGGAATAAAAAAAAACCTCATCCCAAAAGACACATCACTGAATGAGACAAAGGGAGAGAGAGAGAAAAATGGGAAAAGGAAAGAGAGAGAGAGAGACAGGAGAGGGGAATAGAAGAGGAAGAAGACAAAAAAAAGAGTCAAATAAGTCCTTAATATGATTTTTTTTCATTTCCCATTATTTCCCCCGTCTCTCCGCATCCCTCCCCTCTATTCTTCATCCACACATTATTTAAAAATACAAACAGACAAATAAACACACGCCAAATAATGTGTACGTCGTAATCTCACACAAAACTGACTCAAAAGAAGACAACTATAACAAACAGACCCCCAAAAAAAAAGTGCTCCGTGCGCAAAAAAAGAAAGAAAGAAGAAAAGTTTTTGTCTACGTAGGAATATAATAGTATATAAAAACCATAGAAAATGTACCCACAAGGAGTGCACGGGTCGCGAGCGGAATTCAGAATACTCACGCAATACTTTACTGTTTGACACAGACCAATTTCCCCTTAATAACCCCCACAACCAGTTCAATTGGGGATTTTTAACTGATGGATGTATAATAGGGAACAGAAGAGAGCGAGCGAGTGAGGGAAAGAGGGAGAAAATCATAAAAGAGAACAATTTTTGAGTAAAATATTGTGTGCAAAGGAACCGTAAATGAACCCCGTAATCCCTCTCGTACAATTTTTTTTTTCTCCCTGCAATTGCCAATACTAAACATTCGTTCAAAAAGGGGGGGGACCTTCTTCAATAAGGTACAGGATAGGAAAAATGTGTACAGAATTTTTTCAACATGTAAATTGTGTAGAATTTAGTGGGGAACACAGCAGGGAGTTATACTACCATCAATTTACTGAGTATAACATATGTATACATACGGAAAATCAGGATCAGGACACATGCATTAAATACACAGTTGAATGAGTTCAGTTCCAATTCATTCAACTTATTCTTTTTTTTTTCTCTCTATCCACCTCTTCCCCCCCCCCCCGTAAAATGTGCGCTCTTGTATTCTTCTTCAACTTTTTGGTCAAGAGTATCTTAAATAAAGAGTATTTTTGCCTTTATTCTTCTCCCTCTCCCCTCCACGGTTCATTGTGCTGGAGCATGGAGTGTTGGAACATTGTCCCAATATTGAGTTTTCATGTTCCTTTCTCTCTCTCTGTCTCTCTCTCTCTCTCTCTCTCTCTTTTCCTTTTTCTTCTTCCTGCCTTGTGGTAACGAGTAAATATCGTGGTGGCTCATACAAAACTTATTACTTTTCAGGAGTTGCAGGAGGCAGGGAGAGAGAGAGATTTCAGGAGCCGGGCGTTTACCAAGGACAAGAGGCAAAAGAGAGAGAGAGAGAGGCAGGGAGAGAGTGAGGGAAATAATAGAAGGGGCGGTAATTATCCTCGAAGTGAAGTTGTTGGAGTAAAAGGAGACGGAGAAAAAGTTGGACTGGCTAAACAATAAGTAATACACACCTCAAAAGGTTCCCTTCTCTCTCCAGTGCATTTCTTCCTTCCTTTCTTTCTGGACAGAAAGAGACAGAGGGAAAGAGAGAGAGAGAGCGGATGAGAATGAACAATAAATAAATCAAGTGGAAGAAGGAGAAGCTTTATCCAACACATACAACAAGAGTTTTACAATGTGTCTCCTATAAAAATCTCTTCATGCCATGCATTTTTATAACCTTACCTTTGAAAAGATCCTCAACATCTGCGACAGGAGGACTGGAATCGGCTTCTGCAGATGAATCCAGACATCCAAAGATGAGGGCCACGAGGTATGCCAATGACCATAGTTGAACCCGAATCTTTTTAGGCCTCCCTTTTGAATGATAAGTGAATGGCCAATCCATCCCACTTTTAGTAGTGATGGTCAATCTGTGGACAATCATAAAAAAAATTCTCTTTTTTAGTATACAAGTACACACACACACCAACTCAATACACAACAACAAGAAGAGGGACACACTCTACCCAAAGAGGCACGTAACGTTCATCAGTCACACACATTATACATCCATAAACCTATATGGAGGCAGTGGAGGATAACAAATAAAGAGAGGCAGAGAAGGAAAATACGGCGAGAGAAAAAGACTGAGAGAGAGCAGAGTAGAGAGTGAGAGAAAAGGGTGAATAGAATTGAATTGGCCCAATGAAATGAATGCGAGAGTAAGTAAGGTGTATGCTGTATTAGTAATGAGAGAGATAGACAAATTGTCAATTCCCCGTCCAAGTACAATTTAATCTTATTAAAAACAATTGTAATTTAAAAACGTTCTTCCTGCTCTCTCCTACCCCTCCTCCGCTGTTTCTCTTTTTTTTTTTCTCTCTCCTAAAAAATTTGTAATGCAAGGTAAACACTCATTGTCGTCGTTACCAAGAGCATACAAATTCTGTAGAGGCTGCATATTTTCTCCTTTGCTATATAAGACTACTATAAAGGGAAAATCCAATGGGGAGAATTCCAATGATTATTATAATAATTATTATTTGGCAACAGTCCCCCCTTCTTCTCCCCTTTACACCAACAACAATTTATTTCATTCCATCCATCATCATGTTGATGATAACAGGAACCAACAAACCATTTCTTTTCCACACATCCCATACTATACACTACCCTCAACACATAATACAATCACACAATGCACACGCATATTGGAATCGCGTTCAAAAACACACACGCAGTGTGACAGAGAGAGGAAAAGACTTTAAAAAAGAGGTAAAAAAAGGAAAATAACAACTAGCAGATGCGTGAATCCTCATACACAGAGCAATGTTTAGCATGGGAAATGTCTATGGTATAGTAGTAATGCATACCCCAAAAACCCCGTTTTTTTTCACGTAAGACAATCTTCCTTTTGTCGAGTAAATACCATTACGACTGGCACAAAAAGACTACTAAAAAGACGACGTCGTCCGCGAGAGAAAATTGGAGGGAGGGAGAAAAAAGACAAGAGAGAGAGAGAATGAACAATTTGAATTACGGGCGAAGAGATTCTGAGAGGCGAGAGAGAAAAAAAAAGTCCGTGAAATACTACAATTTTTTCATGCTTTAGCCCCATAATGAGAAATGTCAGTGTTGATAGGAAAAATGCTTTGCCTCATTCCTCCATTTTAGCACACAGAGGCAAGCTTTCACATACACAAACACACGCAGGGGCTTCACCAATATTACGTATATTTATACATACTCACATTTTCAATTTTAGCATCATTCGTTTCACCAGACTCGGCTTGATTATGTACCTCCTCACCCTCCCCTCTGCCATTGTGGGAATGATCATTATTATTATTACTCCCACAAACTATACCACTACTAACATCCATGCCTCTCATTGCTACTATGACCATTCTTTATATATACGATTCCAGCCTGGGGAATGGAACTTTGAGATTAAGTATATAATAATAATTATAGGAACAGAAAGAGAGAGAGAGAGAGAGAGACAGAAGGGAATGGAGGGACAGACACAAAGAGACAGACCTAAAAACACTACAGAGATTGTGCATGACATCACAAGTCTTATTACGATCCCTAACTCTCTCCACAGCCCCGATCCCATACTTCCCTCTCATATATTCTTTTGATATTAGTGGTGGGAGTAGTGGTAGTAGTAGTAGGATCACGGCAAGGAAATGTCGAAAAGCACTTGAATCTTTGATTGTGTCCTGTATTTATTTGACGGAGTGCACACACACAACAAGGCAGAGTGTGTGTGTGTGCTCAAGTGGTATGAGTAAGTGCATATATTATTTACATAAGTGAGTAAAAAATTATTCTACCCGCATAACAAATCCGTTTTTTTTCCCTTTCTCTACGCATCTCTCCCTCTTACTCTTCCCTTGTCTCTTTACCTCCCTCACTTTGTCCTTCTCTTGCTCTCTCTCTCTCTTTAAAAGTGTGGACCAAAGACTACCCCCCACATGGTTCTTCACAACTGTGTGTGTGACTGAACGTGATTACTACAGTGCTGGCATTGGGGTTTGGAGAACTCCGATGAGATATGTCAAGTACAACAAAACGTAACTAGATCGACCACTAGCAAAGATGAAGGAAAGAGGGAGGAGAGGGATTAGAAGTGCGCTCTACTTTACAATCGCCAATGTAAACGAAATACTTGTGGGTCTGTGGGTGAGAGAGAGAGAGAGAGAGAGAGAGAGAGCGACACACACAGAGACAGAAACAGAGAAAGAAGAGACAGCGACAAAGAGAGAGACCAGAGAGAGAAAGAAGAGAGAGAGAAGGTTAACGTCTCGTATAAGGACAGTAGTAAGAATACAGCCAACTACACAACTCAATAAGTATTTACAATGGTTTTCGGAGAAAAAGGTAGACATTCGTCCTCTATTTAGGGTGTATATAGAACGCTTGTCATGTTACTATCCAAAGATTCGACGTGCATACAACGTACACAAACACACACACGCTGAGGGCTTTTGGAATGAGTGAGACAAGAAGAGATGACAGTTGCTTGTTGTCACACGAAATCTCCAAGAATCATACACATGTTCATCTCCCCTATTGTTTTCCTGAGGTTTTTCTCCCTTTCACACAAAACTACCAGCCAACAAGCTGTGCTGAGGGGGGAAAAGAATCAGAGAAAGAGAGACAGAGAGGGAGAGGAAAGTATATAGAAAGAGAGGTCTCAATGAACAGTTTTGTTTCTCTCCGATTTCTGTCTTTTCTTCTCTTTCTCTCTCTTTCTCTCTCTCTCTCTCTCTTTCTCTCTCTCTCTCTCTCTCTCTCTCTTTCTCTCTCTCCTTCTCTTGTGGCAGTTCAACTTTGTATATTTATTACATGATGACAAAACCTTCATGGTGGTGGCAGCGGTGGTGGTGTGAGTTTGCTGTTGTCGTTGCTCCTGCCGTTCCTCCTACTCCTTGCTGTACTTCTTGTACATGCATATTCAACCCTTTCCAGGATCACATTCTCTCTCTCTCTCTCTCTCCCTCGCTCTTTCAAGTATTTACTATTTACAACTTTTGCCAACATCAAAACCAGTACAATCTACTACACGGGAGGGTGGGGGGGGGAGAGAGGAAGACA
>JAQGBT010002715.1:0-22743 GCA_034698585.1 Disparrhopalites patrizii | reverse complement strand
TGGGTTATATTAAACCTAGTAACTGTACATTCCTACATGTCTATATTCATACATATATATATATATATATATATATATATATATATATCCTTACACATAGAATAGCAGTACATACATATAATGATTTCGCCAATGCCAGCAGAGTGGATGAAGTGGTCATGATAAAGAAGGATGTTTTTTGGGGAGTTGAAAATACGCCGGTTTCCCTTTTCCCCCTTGCCTATACATATAAATTGGACTTTCTCCTGTGCAAACAAAAGCATTCCTCCACAAGAACGCACCAGGCACATTCTCACGCATAAAACCCAACTCACTCCATCCTTATTTTACCATTTAAATTTTGCTCAGCAGAGCAATGACAAAGTATAAAAATTTCGTTCGTAAAACTTAAAAACGGGCAATTATTTGAAGAAATTTCCATTAAAAATAATTATTAATAAATTGCAATTATAAATTATAGATAGAATCGCAATTATGAATCGGTCCACACCCACCTCGGGATTTCTGTCCCAAGAGGACGAGTGCGAAGGGCCAGCAGAAGAAACAGAAGAGGTGGAAGACCCAAATTCGGACGACAGTGACCAAAGTTCCACGACCTCCACTTTGACCTCCTTCAGAGAGTTCATCGAAAACCACGTGGAGCCCTATGCAAAGGACTACGATGAATTGGCCACGTCCTACCTCTGTATGGACTTCCCCTGTCCCAAGATCACCTGTGAGGATTCCAAATCCTACCAGGACATTGAGATTAAATTCAAGGATCCCGTCATCCTCCAGAAGTTCCTGAAACAAGAGTTTGCCCGGGCTCAATTGGGCCCCAGCATCCGGAAGGGACTTTTAATTCCCAGTGCCAAATGGATCTGGAATGATTGGTGGTGTGCCAAGGGAACGTTCGAGACGCGGGAGGAGCGTCTCCAATATCTCTATGCTAAGGCCCGACAATGGTGTGAGGTGAACAAGGCCCTGAGCATGGACATCAAGTATCCCAAGCCGGATCCGAACGTCTTTCGGAAGCGGTACTCCCAGGCACACCAGAAGGTCAGTCGGATGGTGAGGAAGGAGCAGGGCTTGAAGCGGGACGATCCCATGGTGCGCTTCCAGATTCCGAGGATGCAAGATTTTCGTAGGAAGTCAGTATTTCTACCGACGATGGAGGGTGAACTTCTGGGAGAGGCTGGGAGGTCGGACGAGGTCCGGGAGAAATGGGAAGATTGGGAGAAAACAGTCGGCAAAGTATTTGGTAAGTCTCCTGAAAATTTGGATTATATGAATCTGCGCAGTCAAGACATAACAAGAAATTTGAAACGTTTGTTAAGCCTTTTATTGTTGCGAGATTCATAAAACATGTAATTCGTTATAAGCAAAGGTACAATGACGCAGAAATAAAAGTAAAATTCGCAACAAAACGCACCGGCGCAACAATTTAAATAAAAGTTAAGTAATGAAGCGCGTAGACGCAATAATTTAAACGAAATTATAGTAATAAAACGCGCAAGCGCAAAAATGTAAATAAAATTGTAGTAATGAAACGCGCAGGCGCAAAAATGTAAATAAAATTGTAGTAATGAAACGCGCAGGCGCAAAAATGTAAATAAAATTAGAGTAATGAAACGCGCGGGCGCAAATATTTAAATAAAATTTAAATAATGAAACGCGCAGGTGCGATAATTTAAATAAAATTAGAGTAATTAACCGCAAAGGCGCGATAATTTAAACAAAAATTAAAGTAGTGAAACGCGCAGGTGCAATAATTGAAATAAAATTTGAGTAGTGAAACGCGCAGGCGCAATAATTTAAATAAAATTTGAGTAGTGAAACGCGGAAAATTTTTAATCAATGTGTAAAGCACCTGGTACTAACTAAAAATTGAGGAATGTGGCGGAATTGAGGAATGAATATGATTATATGATCAATTTGTGTATTAAAGACCGCCCGGAGATAATCTTTTGTATATAGTTTATCTGGATATCCTAGCAGCGCTAATCTCTTCCCTATACTATTAATAATATATTAATAAAGATATTGTTTCCCTGGCCATTTTCCAGAAGACATCAAACCCCTCCCAGAACTCCCATCGAAGCTCCAACATTGGCAGATGAAAGCGCGGGAGAGCAGTCGCATGCGCCTCAAGCCGAAGGGGAAGCGGCACTGGAGGCGAAATGTGTATCCCCTGCAAACTCTGGAGGATTATATCGCTAGCAAGCGAAAGCTCCTCCCACCCCTCAAGCCAGAACACCAGCAAACGGACTATCTCTCCGGGATTTGGATTCCTGAATTGATGGTGGGTGAATTTGAGATCACGCCCCTCAACTATGACAGTCGGGTGGCGGTGGAGGCAAGGGATGGGGCGGATCCCATCTCCTGGTGGGTGGTCCATGAAGCCACCCAGAAGTGCTGGCAATGGCTCAGAAGCAATCCTCCTAATTTGTAGAAGTCATAGATGCCAAATGAATAACCACAGCAAAATTTAGCATTTAAAAAAAAATTATGCTAAATCAAAATGCTTTCCCAAAAACATTAGCAAGTCATTAACGCACTTACGTACACGAATAGTTATTTGTGTAATTTTTATTAAATTGGAACTTTCCATGTTATAAAACTAATTCCATAAATTTTTGATCTCAAAATACATAAAATGATCTAGTCGATGTTTTCATTTTTCCAGATTTCTATGCTTAAAATTTTGTTTCCCAAAATATCACAGGCAAAATTATTTGAGCTATTAAGCATAATGTCGATAAAAATAATAAATAATTTGGTTCCTACTAATAAATGTTCTATAGCTGGCGAATCAATACATTATTACTGATCCATTTTTGAAAAATACAAACGTAAAAGTGTGGATAACAAAATTCTGGTACGTGGTTGACGTCAAAAAGTCAATAATAATAGCTAATAGCTATAACAAAATATATACTACACATTACTATAATTCGGATTTACAATTGCTTTAATACGCTTCTCAAGGCAATATTTTAATGGACGTTACGGGGAAAGAAATCAGCGAAATGGCAAAATATAATTTAAAGAAAAATGCTTTGACTAGCCACGATCCAATAAAATTTGAGAATATCTATACACATAACAGAAAATCGGTGATTTATAAAATTTCCATCTCATGCATAAGAGAATAGAGAAAAATTAGACCGCGTATTAGTAATCCGTCCAAAAACACACATAGCCTCCATTACTGGTTCTCATGAGAAGTTCTTCGTTCAAACAAGGAGAAAATCAAGGAAAGAAAATAAATAAAGAAATGAAATGAAGGAGCTTACAAAACCAAAATGGTGATTGCAAAATTTAGTTTAATGTTCCAATTCCCTACAAAATTTAGGGTATTCTCTTGTACCTAATTTAGTGGGAGAAAACAATCCTTTGGTTCCCAACATGCTCTTGGCTCTGCTCCTGATGGGGAAAATATTGAACAAATTTTTTGCCCCGATCCTCCACAAAATAAAACAATGGCGGATGAGATGGACGAATCCCAAAGGGGAGGAGGAGAAGAAGAAGAAGAGGAGAAATTTGACCTACACCTATCTCATCCCTTACGGTTTGAAAGCAGCGACATCCCTCCACGTCGTGCCCTACCGATTCGAAATTTACCCGGTACGGGAATTGACATCATTGGAATTTTTCCGAAATTCCTGCTATTGGTTCATTTTGGAGATTTTTCTCCTCTGTCGGTGCTTCCTCTTCCTACTCTCCCCCGCTCGAGCCCGATTCCTCCTCTCGACCAATGGTGACTTGCAACAAGATTTCGATTTCGTCGTCTACTGCAGCGTCTCCCCCGTCGTCATGTTCTACCTTTGTATGCAATCCGCCCTCGTCACGAGGAGAACCCTCATTTTGTCCCTGTACAATTCTTTTACCAAGCTGGATCAAGTTTACGGAGGTATTTAAAAGAAATTTTCAAAATCTAAAAAAAAAAAATTATTATCCCGAAAAATTTGGTAATACGGTAATGTTCGTTTTTTCAAATTAT
This sequence comes from Disparrhopalites patrizii, assembly GCA_034698585.1. NCBI lineage: Eukaryota > Metazoa > Arthropoda > Collembola > Symphypleona > Sminthuridae > Disparrhopalites > Disparrhopalites patrizii. The sequence goes on along the minus strand of JAQGBT010002715.1, from coordinate 18,761 downwards.
TCCCGATGGACAGCGTACCTCCTGGGGAAGCCATCCGCAGTGGAGAATTATCTGGACCAGGACTGGGTTTATTTGGGAATGCGGCTCTTCGTCACTCTCTTGCCTATATGTATGCCTTTGACCGTCCTCTTTTACTGGCAAAAGATCCCGGATTCCGTCCTCATTATCGCCAGCCTCACTTGTGGCAATTCCAGGAGTTGCGGCCGATATAAATGGCACTTCTGGATGGGGGTGGACGCCATTCTGGTGAGCTTGGGAGCCTTCAGTTTCCTCTTCTTCGTTGAGATCCTCGTGACGAGCGTGTATAATATCCCGGACATCTGCAAGGAATTAAAGTGCACAAATATAATTTCTCATTTGGTTATAAACACATTAAATGAGCAATAACTAAATATAAATTATGATTAATAAAAGTAGTATTGTTGTCGAGAAAATTTACCAAATTACATTGCCCCGGCAGATCCCATATGGACACACCTCAAAGATGGAAGCGTGCTCGGAAGATGTACATCGAGCTCCAGCTCGTCCTCACCCTATTCAATCATGTGTCCAATCCCTATCTGGCCTTCTTCGTCCAGATCATCTCCCTCATCACGCTGGTCATCCTCATTATCAGCTCCATTCGGGCGGAGGCCCTGGTGGCGGCCGCGGGGATCCTCATGTACGTCCCGACGCCCCTCTTCGGCCTCTCCGTCTTCGTCCTCACCATCATCATTCTCCGGAGGGGAGAGTCCATCCGGAAGCATTCCAAGAGCTTCCTCCGCTCCTCCCGCAATGAATGCTACAAGCACAAGTACTCCAAACACCGGGCAGCCATTTACTTCCGGAAGCTCCATGTCAAATCCATGTGTTTGAGGGAACTCTGTGTCCAGGTGGGGAGTTTGTATGGGATTAAAGAGGGTGCCGCCGTCGCGTACTTCCATGCCGTCATTGAGAATGTTGTCAATTATCTTTTGGTGGATTAAATACATAGGTGCATATATTACATACGAAAATTGACTATTTGAACATAAACGTAACCTGTCAATTAAAACTTTTTACAACGCAAAATTGAAACTTTTACTTCATTTGTGTTTATGTATTGGATATAGCAAAGCTTGATGGTTTTCCATTTTGTGTGTGAGCATTATGTATTTATTGTATTTATACTTATAATGGACATATAATGCAATGTACGTAACGTAATATGTACAGGTGAGCATTTTGTACAAGGCACAAACTTTCACTGCGCTTTCTGACACAATTTAACATTTTAAAAGGTTTTGGTATAGCTATAGTTAAACATTATTTTAAAACCATAACTGAAGCTAGATGTATCTAGTATCTACACAAGAGCGTTATCCGCGTAATGAAATTGGTAACGACATTAGGATATTAGGATTAAGAAACCAAGCACAGTTGTTTCAATCCATTATTACATATCTACTTATTAAATAAATTTATTAAATAATTTATAATTTTTTATTAAATAAATTTTCGTTAAATAGTATACGTAATTTAAGTAATACGCAGTCAAATATAAACATTAAACATATGTATATGTATATGTACATAAATATTTTGATATTTTAAAGCATAATATAATTTATTCTGTTTTATATCTATTTATACATAAAAGCAGAGGGGAAAGAAGATTTTACTGAACATATGCAAATATGTAAGTACAAACTAAATCATAATCTCAACAGGTACGTGCGCTAAAACTAAATATTTTAACAACATCCTGACCCTGAGGCTAATTCTCAGGTGTTTGTGGTGCAGTCCTTCAACGAAGTTTTGGCAGTCAATCTTTGTCTCAAACGGTTTTCTTTGTCTTCATCCTGCGGAGAAAGTGGACCGTCACCGGAACCGTCATGAACAAATTTTTGCCGGGTTTCCGAATCCTGACTTTCAGTCTGTGTTGTAGAGTTCCGTACAATGATTGTTTTGGGCTTGCCCTCGTCCAATGACGGAGTTCCGGAATAGTTGCCCTTACCTGATAGACTAGGTTTCAGTACACGCTGGGTACAATTTGTACATGAGGGAACGTGGACTATAGACGGAGTGACTTCGGGCTGCCGAATCTGTTGAACTGGAGAAGGGGTAAGTGAAGGTGGTGGTGGTGGATTATAAGGCTCGATGGTAACAAACCAAGTTCGAATCCTGGTTCTGAAAAGTTGGGACACGACGAACATAAAAACTAGGGATAAGACGCCGACAGTGAAAACAAATACGGAGTAAACGAACATGATGAGCCACACCAGTATTTTAACAAAAGGGGATAGGTGGGAGAGTAAATACGAGTCTTTGCAGATGCTATCCGTGACTCCATTCACAATAGCTTCGACGTATTTAAATCCCATGGTGGCAAATATTTGGGATACAGCCTCCGTTGGTAAGGATTGCCAAACGACGTAGCCCTGAGATTGAAGTACGATGACGAAAATTGTGGCCGTCACTACAAATCCCCCCATGACTCTTAGAAGTTGCATCGTCGTGGTGGCAAGAAAGAGAAATGAGAAGAGCTTAAAGAATACAACGGCAAAGAAGATGACTATGAAGACATTGAAAGCTTCCGCTGATGTTAGTTTCCTCAGTTGTAGATGTAGAAACTCCTTAAATTGTAAATATCTTGGTGGCTGTTGTACTTTCATTAGGCTCGTGAGGATCGCGTCCACCACCTGGAAAGGCTCCGCGTCTTTATGGGTGGATACTTTCGGGTCTTTCACGAATTTCTTGAGTGCCTCCAAATCCTTGTGGGAGAGCTCGGCTCGAACATCACTGATGAACGTTTCCCCAGGGCTAAGTTCCCGATTCTTTCCAATAAAAACAACAACACGGTTAATCCATGCAAAAGTCTAAAAATATACGGAAAATTCAGCTACAGGAATTCAGCAAGAAATAAAACAATTTTTTATGGACTATATACAGATATGCATATTAAATAATGACAAAATACCATCACGTTAAGCTGTTGCATTATTGACGACACGAGCCGCTTGTAAAACACGGTGATCCTTTCTTCGCCCACGGTCACACATTTTTCAACTGATTCTTCCGATGATGGGTTCGATAAAGGGTTCGATATTACTGTTTCTGGTGCCATAGTTGTGGATGCGCCTACAAGACACAATAAATATCACTATATCACACATTTATGTCTTCTATACATTGAACGAGAATTATATTCATGAACACAGAATACTCAGACACCTTTATTATAACTTTGAAACAAAAACTGAAGCTAAAGAATTGTTGTGAAGTAAATGTAACAAAAAATAATAATTTCCTATACCTTCAAAAGACTTGAGATTGTTGGAATCCAAGTTAGCTTGTAGGCCATGGTGGTAGGAGCCCATGTCCATGAAATTAATTTGGTTACTGTCCGCCGGTATCACATCCCCGGAAATCCCCACGAAGATCCCCGGAACTAATAAAAAACTGGTCAACATTTGCTTTGTCCAGGAACTCATGATCACAGTCACTAACATTTGAAAGGGAGGAAATGGGGAAAATCCAGCTTTCCATACATGCAACAATTTACCTCCACAAGGTCACAGGTCACGTCACACTTTTTTTACCAACCATTGTTACACCACGTACACATGTCAGAACGTCAAAAGAAGTATCAAATACACGTTTGGCATTGTTGCTTTTAATCCACACGTGTTCGTTGTCCATAGAAGCGAATCCAAAACGGGTGGAGTTTACTTTTGTGGAGTGAACTCCATTGGGATTTTGGAACTTGGAATGATATAAAAAAATATTTGCAAAAAAGGAGGGAAAAAGGTGGAAAACGAACTTTTGCTGGAATGAACAAATGTCCCGCACATTTTCATGGCCGTCAAGGATATCTTAAGGCTTGGACGAAATGTACCATGGTGCATTCTATGTCAGTTTTTGTTGTAGGTTGTAGAAAAAACAAAGCTTTTCCTATAAAAGAATTTGCCTATAATTAACTTTTAATTGTGAATTCGTGAATTGTAATTATATTTTTATTGAGTATTAAAAATATCGTTTTGCCTTTTAGCATATTGGATGATTTTACTCCCGTCGACCTCAATGTCTAATATGAACCAGTTGATGATATACCTTCATACCTATTTGATATATATGATATTTCTCATCAATAATTCAAGGAACTCATGTATTTTCAATATGGATATTCATTACATTTATGAATCCCGGAAAAATTGGTTTTCTGATGGGAAAGTATAGGATTTATTCGGATTGAATCGTTTCGGGATATTAAAAAAAATTGTCAAAGAAATTAATTTCACTCAAATATACTTCCCTCATTGATTTAATGGAAAGATTGTCTCCAGACGCGCCTGCAGGTTGGAAATTGATTTTGCCACATTAGTGTAACCTGTAACCATACAGAAAACGTTCTTATTCTTTCAAAAATGTTCCCAAACACTGCCAAACAGTATTATATTTTAAAAAAATAAGGTATTTCTGTGTCTAATCTGTTACTGGTAATTCAATTTAATTGTGAAAAGTTTAAATACTTTCATCAACATGCAATTCTATATAACGTAGAAGTGCCTAATTATACATTATTTTTTCGAAAATTATAGACTTTGTCGCTGAAAACAAATTCCTTTGCATTTTTTGAAGAAATTTTTTTCTGGATATATGAATAAAAAATAAAAAATGTGAAATTAAAAAAAACACTAAATTCGTGGAAAAGCAAATTTGTTGAGCTAATAAACATAAATTTGCTGAGCTATAATAAGCATGTTATTTGATTTCTGAAAGTGTAGCCAAAAATGTATGCTTATTGTTATAGGTATACACAGTCCAAGGAATTCAATTTTCTATGGAATGTTTCAATTTTCTTTAAAATTTCAACCTTCCGTATGCAAAAAAAGAATTCTTTTTTTTCTTAAAAAAATGCAAAGTAAATTTTTTTTACACAAAGCATAAAATACGCAACAAAATTGGAAAAAGGAAGGACCACATCAGAGTGACAGAATTCACAGTGGCAAAGTGGGAATGCATTGGAGGGAATTTAAGTCAGCTTTGGTGGGCTGGTTCGCCTCCAAAATCCGGCCAAAACACGAGCAAAATCGGCTACATCCGATGGGACTGAGGAAAGACCGTCGCACGTGGGCTGATGTCGTCTCCCACGTCATTCAAGATCCTTTGCCGATCAATAATATACCCGGGAAATAGGAGAAAGAATTACGTAATTGTACAATCACTACAATAAATTGTATACTTATTTTTGCATTAAAAAAAACACCTGGGATTGCATACAACGAAAAAATTCTTTTAAATGATTTTTTTAAAGGTATTATTATAGCAATGTACTTAAACTGATTTACAATTATTATTAGTAATTGCAATTAATTAATTGATTGACTTGCTCTAATCATTTAACCTGCTTCCATACAGCAAAGTACCAAGAAACATTTTCCGTCGTCTTATGTGACCATTGCTCCCAACATTATTGGTGTACTAATTTGTATTGCATGCGTATATACAATCCCTGGCTAACAATTTTTGCCATATTTTGCACGAGAAATTTTAAAGTGACTCTGATACAATGCTGAACCAGTGTGTGTAACTAATACCCATCACTAGAAATTGGAACCAGGAAGAATAAATAATTGTTGTTTGCCAATTTTTTGCTTTCAACAATAATTGTTGACAGTATACCAGCAGGATTTGTTTTTATGTTGTTCATGTAAAATTTCCGCCTGTGAAATCAGTATGCGTAAAATTCACATGGAATTCCAATGAAGTCAAGTATATTACATTAAACTCTCACGATATGAAAAAAAAAATCACACAAAAAAACTGCAATATGAATGTATAGTTTTAAGAGCTTGCGTATATATTGATTCATTAAGTACAAGGGTCGGCCGACCTCGTATTAAACATTTTAAAAAAAGGTAATAATATCACATGAAAATATGTACAAAAAAACGTATTTGTGCGTCAATACATGGAGAAAAATAACCAGAGGTTGTTCTGTCCAGTATTATTACATAGGAACAAGAAGAGCAGGAAGGAGAGGACCAACCAAAACAATAATAAATAAAGTGTATTCTTCAACACATTATTTTGTACGGACGACCACGTTCAACAAATAACTTAGGGGCATAATAAAACTTTACAAGGTATAACAACAACAATGAGAACATTTTTGTTTGTACTCAAAAAAAGGGACATATGGGAATAATCACATTTGCCTTTTGTATAACAATAAAAGGTTATACCAATGTATTGGTTCAACCATACACCCGAAGTGGTTGGTAGCCTTTGCGTCCTCCGTACCATTCCGGAAGTTGGTCCATGGGGAAATGACGTTTTAATTGAGCGATCCATCTTGCCCGGTTGCTCCCATGAATCTCGATTTTCTCCATGATGGCGCCGAAAACGGGTCGGGTGAGTCCGATGAGTCTCTCCGCCACGAAGTTAGCTGTACAAATTTTGAAATTTCCATTATTCCAATGTCAGATTTAATCACTTGTTTGAATTAATTTAGGCAATTCTTCGCCATAAAAAATTTTGGCCTCCATGTCCATCGTTTTAGGAAAAACTGCCCTTATTTATCACCAAAATATTGTCCTTCATTTTCATATTTTTTAAAAAATCGCCCTTCATTTCTAACGTATACAAATTACTCTTCATTGAAAAATTTATTAGATGAATTTCCTGTAGATAAATTTGCACGATGAAGCACGATTCTTCTGAGACACGCAATTAACCTCCCCTTAAACACCCATAAGCTCTAATGCTTTCCTGTACGTGGTAATTACCCCCATAATAATATAATATTCAACCCAGAAAAAAATGTGTGAAAAAATGGGAAAGAATTGAAGGATGGAAACTGGAAATAAAATGAATAATAGTAATTGAACAGTGAAAAAAATAAATTACCATTCACTCCGACGCCGATGTGAATATGTTTCTCAATCAAATCTCGGTACAACTTGGCCAAGTGGACAATGTAGGAAAGAGCTGTAATGGGGAAGACAAGAAAAAAATAGAGAAAAAAATATATTTAAATACACACGCATTTCATATAAAAACTAGCCCTACATCCTAAACAAGTGATCTCTGTATATATTTCCTGCTTCCAACAAAAAAATAATAAAGGAGCAAAAACAACCAAACCAGAATGCCCTTAAGGAACAACAATAACGTATGAATAATTCCTCTTATGTATATTCAACGGTTTACTCTCTGCCAATGAATTCCAGTAGGAAAAGGTTTTTTTTTTGGGGGACAGTAAAAAAGAGTTTAACTCCAATGTCAAAAAATTTTTGCAACTGGATAAAAACAAATGAGGAAGTGATCTTCTTAGAGAGGATTAATGTCGCTGAGGAAAGTCCAAAAAAAAATTGAAAAAATACACAACATATACATAATACATTTAGAAAACATGGAAAGCAAGGGCAGACGAGTTCATTAGAGAGGATAAGTAGACACGAAATACCTCTGTCATCATAATTATATTGTTCCTTAAAAGAATTTATGTGCATATGAAATGGAACGAGTTGGACGGGGATGGAAAGGGGTAAAGTTTTTATGGTAAATAATTATATCCTTTTTCTTTGCCTCTTCAATTTTGACAGACAAATTATGTCCAAAACAATACAGTCAACACCTCACGCTCTTCTCACAATGCCCTTGTCCTTCACCCTGAGCCAGTGCTTTTACAAATTTCTGGGGTTGCCGCATGCTTTCTGAGGTCTATATACCCTATAATACCTACATGTACACTATAGACATAAATAATTTCTAATTACTAACGTGATTTAGCCCGCACGAAGTATCTGAATGGCAATTAGAGCATATAAACTCACCAGAATTACTTCTATAGAAAAAATAAATCATTCTGTCGTAAAATGGCAATTAATGCGTGAAAACATCTAAAATTGCTTCAATATACTATCGCCCTACTCAAAAATGGCAATTATAGCGTACACTCTCACCAAAATTGCCTCCATAAAAAAATTTTGATCACCCTACTGAAACATCCTTTAACACGGAAAAGCGAGGAGGAAAAATGTGTTGGTTGGCCATCCAATAACGAGGTGTTTTTACAAGCTTAAAGTGCTTTAATTTTTGGGGAAAAGACTGGAGCTACTAATAAAATATTTTTGGTTTAATTAAGAATGCGCTTTGACGGTCTAGCCAATGGTGTAAAATTGACCATGAAAAATTTTCTTTTTCATGAACAAGTATAGCAAAAAATGGGAAGATACATTGCAAATAATTTTTGTAGTGTTGTAATTTAAAAAATGAATCCTATCACTAATCTTGTATTTTGTAGGATTAATCCATTTTGGTTTATACTGCAAGAAGTAGGATGAAGATGAATTTTACTATTGTCAGATGAGGTTAAGAATATGAAGGAGCTTAGAGAGGATTAGTGAAGAAACTTACTAGGGACATGAGCGACGGTGGAGAGTTTGAACTCATCAAAGTCCACGATGAAATTTGCCTCCGTCACGGGTTCCTCTGGGGTGGAGCGGAGCTTGACACTCTTCAAGATGCGATAAGCCGCCTGTTGAGCGTATTTGTCAAAGTCCTTCAATCTTTGACCTCCCTCCTCCACCAACTTGCGGATATCATAACGTCCGAATTCAGCGATCCAAACTATTTAACATCAAAAGTAAAATGTAGGGAAATACAAATTTTTTCTGAGCTCAATTTCCCAAGAAAATTTCTTTTTATAACTGAACTAAAAGCTGATTTCTCCCAACTACAATTTCTCCCAATTCCAATTAACACCAAAATCTGGGACTGACATCCCAGGAATTGACACATGCTTACTGGAAATACGTGTGTTTAGGAAGATATAGGGAGGATTGATAGAATTTTAAAATTTTAGAATTAGGATGAAATGTAGTTAGGCACATTTGCAATGGTTACGAAGGATAGAAAAAACTGCTTACTTGGCCTGTTCTCATCATCGAATCCGGAGAGGTAGTATGGGTAATTCTTACGAATATCCTCAGGAGCCTCCCACGTCTCAAAATCATCCACCACTTGATCGTCCGTTTCAACCACCTGCGGAGTAAGAATATAAAAATTTGAAAATGTAATAATAATAAATAAATATAATAATTAAATATAATAATTTTCACCACTAAAAATTTTCTCGCATTTTCAGTTGCTTGAAATTTCTCCAAATTTTACATGGACATTCCTATATAGAAAATAAATTCCAAAGCAAAAAACTGAACTTACGTTGTCCGAAACACCATTCAACTTCTCAATGGCTTTCTCCTCCTCCGTGAGAGTTTTCTCGGAGGCTGGGACAGCCGTAGACGTAGCTTTTTTGGGACCATTATCCTTGATTTCCATACTGGGTGCCATTTCCGTTGGAAGACTGGAATCTTGTGTCTCCTCCATCATGACGACTTCCGTATTCTCCGTAGCCACCTCCACCGTGGTAGGGACGTCCTCCATGGCGGGAATGACCCCGGCATTGACCCCAGAGAAGAAGAGTCCGGATGAAGCCAGAAGAAGGAGGGCCGTGACAATTGCTGAGTAATTCATCTTGAAAATTTCCTGCGTAACTCTCTATGTATAGACGAGACTTCCTGTTTCTTCTAGTGTATATATTTTACACAAATAAAAAACGTTTTACGGAGGTGCAGTCTAGCGAAAAAGAGCAGCTTCAAAAAATCTCAAGGAAACTTGTACTGATTTTAATTCCAAAAAGGAAAAAAAAATATTTTTTTTGTCAAAAAAGGATGGTAGAACTACTACAAAAGCTGTAACAACAATCAATTCCCTTTGGGGGGAAAAGACTAAAGAGTACAGCAATGTGTATTAGTACAAGAAAAGTACAACAAGTGGCACGGGTGGAACCCAGATTTGGTGTGGACATTTTCTGGTTTATTCCAGTCCTTTTATACTGCACCAGAACAACTGGAGAAGATCTTCACAAATTTTTTATGTCCAAAATTTTATTGGGACAAATATAAATTTTCCCCCCTCTGGAGGAACAGGGGAAAGGGGAGAGGTTGGATTATTAGAAATGGTAGTAGGAAATATATTTTTTCCAAGTTTAAATTTTTTTTATCACTGTGTCCATTAGCATGTGTAGCCAGTAGGACTGGTTGTTTATATGGAAAAAGAGGAAATTGTTCTGGATAATATACACTACCTGCTTCACAGGGGCAACTTTGTTCAACTTTTTTTTTATATCTCTTGTGTTGAAAAGACAAAAAAATCATTAGGGAGACATGTAAAGTGGATATAGATATGTACTGCCAATTGTATTTACAGGTTATAGGCACATTCAATAGATGTGTGCATACTGTATGTATGTAACTGGTGCAAAATTTCAATTTATGTGATCATTAAAGCGTCCAGGCAGAAGAAATGACATTTAAATAAACGAAGAGAAACTTTGTCAATTATAAAGGATTTCATTGCATTGATTTTATTGCATATATTGCATCTAGAAAAAAAAGGCCGGCTGTCTCAAGGAGCTTCACATCGTCATCGTGATCGACTTTGATCATTAAAATGCTGACAGGCAAGGGACAAATTGTGGTGGGGAATAAGCCGTCAATCACTTCCGCTAAATATTATGGAGGCAATAATTTTACGTTGACTAAATGGATCATTTATTGAAGATTTTTTTCAATTGATTTTCCAATAGCCATCATTTGTCCGTAGTGATGAAAATATGAAACAATTTTCATATCCTGCGGGACTTTAATTTTTAAACATCCCAATTTTATGGTCGTAACAATCAAACATGGATGATTGTGATGCGGGTATACTATTGGTATTGGAATTTTGATTTTTTTGTAATTATTTTACTTTTTTTTTTTTTTTTGTAGTATGAATGGCGAGGAAAAAGAGGAATAGCAAGAGATGATATTTATATGGTAGAGGAAATACGTATATTGTATTATGTATAATATACATATATGTGTCTATGTACTAGTACTTGCATGAGCACATAAATATATAGATCCAAAACGGCGCAAGTTTAAATTTCAAAAGTGGATTTTTTCATAAAATGTGTAAATAAACGTTTGTCTATACCTTTTGGTGAGAGAAATATGTTTAGAATATTTATCTCCATTTATATGTATTTATATTTATCCATTACAATTCACTGTGAAAGAAATATTTTTTGTTAACACCATTAGTCTTAGTTTATAGGCCGTGGTTAACACATTTATTTTTTCTATTGGAATACATGAAGGAAGCATTTTTTTTAAATTCCGCTTTATTTTATCCATTCGAATAAATTATGCAAGAACAATTTTTAAAATACTGTAAATTGTATTGGCAAAATTGATTTTCTCCATTAGAACAAATTACGAAGAAATTACTTTTCCCTTTTCCCTGTAAACTTTACCAAATGGACTTAAACTGTGTTGAAACTCTATCCTTCGTTCGTAAGAAACATGTTTACATCCAGGACTGGGAAAAGACTGACCTACCTTAATTAACTCCTCATACCTGAGTGCCAAAAAAGTAGTATTATTGTGAACATTCCCTTGAACCGCATTGCCTTTAATGCCTTCATTCTCATGGAAGTTCCTCAAACGTAAAAGCAAAACACATTTGTTTTCATGTTTGACCTTGAGACTTCATTTGTACCAGACTTGCGTAGTATGTGCATACTATATAATTAAATGAGTGGGTTGAATGGGAACAAATTGACTTTGGTTTGCATCATGTTATATAGTAGTGCATCACAACTAATTCATCAATCGCAGGTGCAGGCTCATTTCAACACCAACATGACGATCCATTCATTCAATTTTTGCGAGATAGGGAGACACATACTGTACAGATTTACAGAATGAAACTGAATGAGAGAGGAAGTTAGAGCAAATGCAGAAAGTAATAATACATTCCGCATGAAGGTTAAAAAAGCAGCATCAACAAATACATAAAACATTTTGATCATGTTTTATACAGTTTAAATAATGATGCTGGTCAAAATACCAATTTACACTTGTAATATACATACGTACATATTAACGTTTAAAGTAGGTATTGCTTTCGACCAAGTGTCCGTATTCTTATTGTTCGTTGCAAAACTAATTAATAATTAAGTTGTAAATTTACTGAAAGCGGATTCTGCGGGATGTTTAGAAATTGAGCGAACAATCCCACCTTATTGGCGCAGTCTAGCGCCAAAATAATTTAAATGAGACAAAAATAATATTTTGTGCAGAATATTAATCAAATTAGTCGCCTGCAGATTGGCCAAGAATTGGCGAAGTGATTGCAATTCTTCTGCTCGAAGCTACAAAGGCGGTAAAAAAAAATCCCAATTTTGAATGTTACACAGAAAACCCAGCGTAAATTGGTCATCACTTCTGTCCGGGTGTAGATGCAAAGTTTTTTTTACTGGAACCACAATAAAGTTCTGTATAAACTAATGGGAAGGAATTTAAAATAAATGTTTCCGTTGTAATGTCCGTCCAATGGAGTCAATATAATTTTTTTTAAATGTTTCTCATTTCCTTCATAATGTATTACAATAAAGAATATATTTCGGATATCTCATTTACTGGGATATCCGAATAGATGACTAAAATCGGTGGGATATGGATAATGAGCGATGAGCTGGTGAATTCCCCGATTATGATCAGGAACAAAATTTTTATTGTTATATTATCACTGGTTGTTTTATTGAAATATTAAGTAGAAAATTAACATTTTATTAAAAGTATAGACACAAAATTAAAAATTCTTCGGTTAACCATTTATGCAAGTTGTTACTGGACTGAAATACTGTAGAAAATTGAAGCTAGGTCATGCTAAAAGCGTGTGGCAAGGATTAACATGGGGCACGGAAGCATAAATGTAAATATGGGAATAGAAAAATTATTGACGTGGTACTTGTTAGGTTCTTACTTCTTACACAGACTTTACTACTGTTTGATGTTGTATTTAAGCACATATGCCTACACAATTATTAAATAATTTATATAAACTAACTACAGTTAATTTAAAGCAGTCTAATACAATTATTGCGCAGCAGTAAGAAATGTGGTAAGCAATTCTGAAAAACAAATTATGGAAAAAATTAATTTATGACCAGAAAAACAAAGGAAAGAAGGAGAAGGACCACCCCGGCGGTCACGGATCGGGCTCCACCGTCGTAGAGGTCATTGCAGCCCTTCCGATCATTGCAATAGCACATCCTCACATCTGTGTACGATTGCATGTCGAAGCCCGCAACGTTTCTAAGGGGAAGATTGCTGGGAAAGCCATCCTCACAAATCCCGTTCTTATTATTATCCTCCCACCAATGTGCAGTTCGGAGGATGATCCGTTTCTCCGCTAATTTTGCCACCAGAACGGCACAGTACGGGTACCACACCTGCTGCCTTCCCCCGGTTCGGCCAAGGTCTATGAAAAAAAAATATTTTCCAAAATCAAACTCTATAATAAATAATCAAAATGACAATTTTTTCCCCAAAAAAATTTTTTTACAGGGAACTTCTGCTGCGTTCCTGAGAAATCCAATATAGGATCAGCAGACATAATTATGTACAAAGTACGTGCATAATAAGCTATATACTTACCAGAGGAGCCTTTCCGTAGGCTCCCATACAAATTCAAATTTTTCGGATCAAGCATCTTAGACAATTCGTAGGACGTGGTGAAATTCATGGTAGGGTTCAATGGCACTTGTCGCAGTTGGCTCTCCGAGGGCTGAACGCGACACTCCTTGCTACTTCCCGGGGATTCCGCCTCATACCAAAAGCAATCGTAGCAAAAGAGATCTAAACAACAAAACACACAATAGTTAAATTACAGCCAATTAGTTTTTTGCACGGGTAAGTACCTTTTAAAAGTGATTTTAAATGGTTAAATATTGCCCTTTTTTTGTTAATTCCTAATGTTACTTACTTTAAAGTTAATTTTTAATATTATTTTCAGGGACAGCCTTATGCTTGACTTGTATCAAAAATATATGTAGTATAGAATACCTGAAAAAAAATCGGAAAATTTTGAAAAAACATCTGTGTGCAAGTAAAAAGTTGGAAAAATGAAAAATTTAGGGAAAAAGCTGTTTAATCTATTAAAAGCTTTTGCTTTCAAGTTCGGACTACCAAATTATACTTTAATATATCCGAAATTTCTGTTTAAAAATATAATTTCAAAATAATCATGCTGCAATGCTATATGACTCTTAACTTAACACGTCAAAACATTAAACATCATTTTTTTAAGAATGCTTTGTTTAAGCAATGATGCATATATTGAAAAAATAAAGCGTAATTTGGCTTTCCCTAGGGTATTTTAAATATTATTCAAAATGTGCTACTTCCAATGCTATTTTTTAGAGATATAGTTTTTGTGTAAATCGTTTTTTTTTTTGTAATTGAAATCATACCTGACAACTCGGAGGTAGTCTCATTATTACAGCCATCGTCCCTGTTGCAGTAGCAAGCCTTGGGGTTCTCCATGGCCATGTTCTCGTAATTCTGAGGCAATTGATTTTCACACATGCCATCATTTTGAGGGGTGTCCGCCCAAGCCACGTCCCGGATGACAATTTTGCGTCCGGATCGGTTGCCCGTGATGGTGACACAGTACGGGAACCAAATGACATTCCCTCCGCCCACTTGGGACCCTCTCTGCGGTGGGATATACCGGGCTGCTCACAGCATCAAGTACAACATTTCCAATTTTAGATTATTTTTGTAATTTCCAAAAAACCATTTAAAATATTCCGTGTAATTATACATATATGCATATGTACATATAAGGTAATATACCGGAGAATTTCATGTTATTGGGCACATTGGACGGAACAAAGGGCATGACGGGATTGCCATGATTGGGCGGATGGGCCGGCACCATCCGCAGGTTGCTCGTGCTGGGCGCATTCTCACAGTCTCCGGGACGCCCGAATTGACCTTCTTCGAAGTCACACACATGACATCTTAAACCTGCTCAAAGTGTAACATAATTAATTAAAATTAATTCCAAAGATTAAATAATTAATTCTCAAGATCTATCCTATATCCCAATCCCGTACAACAAAGAACTGGAAATTGCAACGGAAATTTTTAAGCTGTAAAAATTTACCCGCAACGCTCGAGATGGAGCAGATAACCACCAAATTCAGGAGCCACGTTTTCCACATTTTTGTATCCCGGAAGGCAATTTGGGAGCAAAAACAAATTCTTGGAACAAAATTAGGTTTCCCAAAGGTATCACATGGACATTGTACCTGAATAAGGCCAAACCGAGAAGATGAGGAATAATAATAATGGCTTTAACGCTACATCCTCAACGTGGATGATGGCATTGATGGCCCACTTTTTTTTGTTTGTGGAGCTGATAAAAGATTTTTGTCTCTATCCGCTTATTGGTTTAAACATTTTTATCTCCGAGAACCTACTTTTTCCTATCTGGCGACCACAATTAATATACATGCATACCTGAACGCTAAAAACATATTGTAATTGTAACTAGGTACATGGACTAGATTGTAGATGCATGTACAGACATACAGCCAAGGCATTCTGCACACCTATAATTTGTCTTGGGTATCAGTAATGCCTTACATAATTGTTATCTAATTTGCGCTGTATGTACACATATAGGTTTACATCACTGAAATTTTTGCAGGGATTCATATTCCGACTCCGAAGAGTCTTTCTTTTAACACACAGCTTTATAAACATTTACAAATATTTATTATTTAAAAGCAGACATCGTACTCCATCGTTTCATTATGACAAGGTCCACACTAGCACAAATTACAAATCCGATATAATTATAAACAAATGCAATATGGGTTAAGTTACAAAATATTTAATTAAATCCTAGGTACTTTTCCACGTGCTTTTGCGGGTACGCTGCTGTAACAAGAGATATTTTACACCTTAATTATACTACAAATTAATTATATGGATAGGTATACTGTATAGTACAATGTACAAATAAGTAATCGTTTGTCGTAAGATTCACTCTCTCACATTCACAATTCCAAATCAATTGACACTTTGTCCGTATTGGTACTGACACTGTCCGCTGATTTAAAAATTGGAAATAACTCCAGCTCTCAACCTCTGAATATCAATTGGGCATGGACGATCAGGAGGGTGGAGAGGAAGATGATGAAGAAGGTGATTTGAATGCCTCTCTTACTCTTCCGGGATTTCTCCAGATTTGAGTCCATCATCTTCATAAGGTGGATGAAGGGCAGTTGGTCCTTGTTGATGTGGAGACTCTCCACTAAAAAGTCGTAGGAACGATTCTCGGAGTCGAAGAGGTAGGATGGTGGGCCATAGTCCAACATTGCCTCAATGGCTGCCTCCGCCTCCGATTCCAACTCCGGATCCAAAGTCTCCATCCATTTAGCAAGGAACTGAACTTGCTGGAACATTTTCTCCTCACTATACAACAATGTTTTTATGGAAATACATATATAGATTTATTATATTCAACAATAATACTAAATACTAATCAAAAAATTTACGAGAAAAAGAAAAGAAGCAATTGTTAAAAATTTAGAAAAAGGGGGAAATATTAATTAGAATATTAGAATGTCCAAATAGGCAAATTTTTCAACAATGAAAATGTTTGCACGCTATATATCCGTTTACATCCCAACAGCTGGCTGGCAATAAAATATTCCCAGTGGTCCTTTAACTCAGGTTTTAAACAAAGGTTTTAAACACAGGTTTTATGTACCTACTATAGCTATAGCTAAACGTAACTATAGCTAAACTTTTCCGAACTTGGAACGGAACTTGGTGTGGAGATTGATACTTGCAAATTGAACCAATAAGGAACTCTTTAAAGAGTAAATATAGATATAGTAAATATAAATAGAATTTAAAGAGTAAATATAGTAAAAATAGTAACTCTAAATAGAGTTTAGAACTTTAAGTTAGATGTAACAATGTGTGAGAAATGTTTTGAACTTTTTTTTCAAATTTTTAAAATACCATGCGATTGTTGACTCGCGAGGGGGCGAATTTTTGCAAGTGCTGGAAGCGTTGCATTGTTCCAACGTGCCCCTCCTCCTCCGGACAGTCTCCGCCGTATTTTCCTTTCCAGGCATTACCAGCTCATAGTCCATCGCTAGATTGACGGCTCTCTGACACCTGGACATATGTAACCAAAAAATTAAACGATTAAAGTTTTTTTTTCATTTTTAATCTCAAATGCATAATCATACATGGTTCTGAATGATGTTATGAACTCCTTAATTAGGCAGCGGTTATTCTTTCTTATTTATAAAGTGATTATAAAAGGCAAATCCAACCAGAACCAAACTACCTAAATACTGCAGAAAAAAATTATTTCAGATTTTGAACACCGCAAAATCTAGTGAATATTTTTCGTCCGTAAAAATGCACTTTTGAACGTCTTGAACTCTTCTCGAAAATGCAGATTCCAGATATCCAGATTCCACTTTCCTCTGCAAGTATAGTACCAAGAAGAACAAACAACAGACTTTCAATTTTAATTCTCGAACCGGCGTCTTGGGAATTTAGAAATTCTTATTCCCCTATTTCCGTAATTACTAATTACTTACAAATTACAGATCTTAATTTCTTATCTGAAATCTGATTCTCTGATCTCGTTTGAAGTTCTCTGACCTCGCCTCTGGCCTCTGACTGCCTGTCCTTTATTTGATCCTTTGTCCTTCTGTTTTCTCTGGTCTGTGCTTCTGTTTCAGTTCAGTTCAGTTCAGTTCAGACTTGCAGATTTCAGACGTTCAGCTTCAGACCTTCGACTTAAGAGTCTTTCAGACTGATGTTTCGATATTTCGATTGTGTAGGGTTGCATTTAGCGCGAACTCTGAAGAAGTCCTTCTTTCTTCTTTTTCCTTATTATCAAATCAAACTGTTATAAATTCAGCAAATAATTTGGGTTTCGGGAATTCGGGAATATTTGGAATTATTCTGGAATTCGGGGTTGGGCAATTGCAAGTTGCAATTGAGCACTATTCGGCAGTTCGGCTTTCGTTTCGGGGGCTTCGTCGGAGGTCCGGGCTAAAGCTAAACGGTACACACCAGATCGCTACAATTTACTACAATACAAGACCGCTAAGCCAATTGCCAGATTGCCACCGTTGCTGTATTTGTTTTTAAAACCTGAATAAATAAGTGTAAGTGTAAAATAGTAACTAAAAAAACTAAATACTAAAACTTGTTTTTTTAGTCAAATGCCATGACAAAATAATTGGGGCAATGGCATACGAAACAAAAGCTCGGGGTTGTCGCGCTGTGTCAGTTCCTCCGAAGCTGATCAGGATCAGAGGGTTTCAAGGAACAGCTAATATAATGCACATATATATATAGCGTAAAACTTAAAACTTGTAATTGTGGCGAACTTGGTAATTGTGTCCACCCACCAATTTAATCAAGAACTACGCGTCAAGGCAGAAAAAAACGATGCAAAGTTAAGAAGAATAGTGCCTTGCCTGCGCTTATTATTGCTTACACCAATTAATATAATTGTTATTACCACAACTGAAGATGGGGGTGGTCACAATTACCTGCAAATGACCGCATTTGCGAACTGTAGTACCTAATTATGTTTAAAAAAAATTATAACATGATATCGGTGTGGAGAATTTTAATAAATACTTTTTTGGTTATAGCTTAGATTAGAACGCATATTAGTAGAATCCAGAATCCTTTTTCTTCAAAACTCCTTACTCTAAACCGCACAGCAGAACAAAACAAAATTGGAAAAAATGTTGCAAAACAGTAACCACTAAGGCAGCGGTGTGCAACCGGGGGGTTTCGGTCACCCGGGTGACCATTACGAAATTCCAGGGTGACCATTGGCCAATGCTT